>JAAGWP010000474.1:0-20952 GCA_013266165.1 Fusarium graminum
CTACCTTTCTGCCCCTACCCCTACCCCTACTTCTTCTTTTTATCATATACGCTTTCTAATAACCCTCACACCTCGCAAATCGCCACGCTCCCTCTCCCTAATTCCTTATACATCTTCGCGATGACCTCCGCGACGCCCATTGCCACGTGCGTGTCATTGCACTTCCGACGCCACGTGTGAGTCGTATGCTGACGTGTAGTAGTGTTTACGTTCAGAACCTCGAGGAACGCGTCAAACTGGAATCCTTGACGGAAGCTTTGAGAACGGTTTTTTCCGAATTCGGCTCTGTTGTTGACGTCGTCGCGAAACGGAACCTCCGCGCAAAAGGTCAAGCCTTCGTTGTCTTTGAAGAATCCGACAGCGCGCGCGATGCCATAGCGGAGATTGATGGATTCGAACTCTTCGGCAAACCTCTGAAGCTCGCGCTGGCACGCACCAGGAGCGACAAAACAGTCGAACTGAGCGGGAATCAAGATGACCTTGAATCCCACAAACGGAATCGGCTGGAAGAGAAGAGTCAGTCAATCGGATGCCTCTATGGTCTCACTACTAAAATCGTCTTAGGCAAGCGGAAGGCCCTGGAAACCGCTGAAGAACAAAGACAAGCCAACAAGCGAGGTCCAGGCGCGACTGTTGACAACAAATCCACCAAAAATTCGAAATTGTCTGGTCTCAAGTCAACCAGTGCCGCAACATCTGGCGGAGTTCTCGACGAATTCCTCCCCCCGAATAAAACTCTGTTCATTCAGAACGTTCCAGAGGACTACGATATTGAAGCTTTGACAAGCGTGTTTGGTCGTTTCGATGGATTTCGGGAAGTTAGACTGGTTCCTGGTCGACATGGTATCGCGTTTGTTGAGTACGAGGCAGAACAGGGTGCTATATCCGCAAAGGAGCACACTGCTGGTCTGCATTTAGGAGAGAAGCCCATTAAGGTCACCTATCAGCGGCAGTGAACAGAGTTTAGTAGTAGCAATAATGCATGCCGCCAGCTAATAATAATAATAAGATATCAGTCTTCAACCATCGTGGGCTGAATCCTAACCCAATATACGCAACTTGCGTCAAGCATAACAAGACTCCCCCGATCGACAATGTCAACATTTCTACTTCACCAACTGAACTATGCAGTGTTTAGAAGATTACATCTTCGTCATCATCCGCACCAAGGACGTCCGCATTCGCTTGGTCGTCCTTCTTTGATAGTATTCCGTTCTGCGCAGAGGCTTCTGCCTCACGCCTGGTCTTCATTTCGGCGTCTGCCGCGGCAGTGTCCCGCTGTTTCTTGTTTGCGACCTGTTCCGTATTAGATATGCTTACATGTTTTGATGGGATGATTTGCAAAGGTATACCTTCTTCAGTCTGTAAAACTCCTCACGGTCAAGCTCATCTAATTCGGAGTTGATGTACTTGATAGTGTTCTCTGTTCTTGGAATAATGACATGTTCGATCGCGTTAACTGAGAAGGTACTTAGCATCAACACAACTCTAGGCGTCCCAAGAAACTGACCACGTCTGTTTACGACTTTGATGACCTCGTCAAGGATGACAAACGCGGTTTGCAAGCTGGCAAGTTCGACAAGGGCCTCTACAGCTCGGGCATAGGTCTCCCGGCATCGCTGCACCTGCTGTCCTCCTTTGCCTAAGCCTGTCAAGCCAAAGTCGTTGTTGCCTTCAGTCAGATAGCTTTCAAAGGCTGGGAGCAGAACTCCCGAGACATTGTCTTGTTTTGTACGGACACGGAATCGAGCAGACTTTGCGGATTCCTGGACTTGGTAGCCAATGTCACCGCCAACAGCGTAAGTAACTTCTGCCAAAGAGAAAGCCGCAATTTGCATCACCCGCCCCATTTTCCGCTTCGCCTCGTCGATTCGTTTCGTGATCTCTATATTATTATCCGTCAGCATGCTGCTTGCTGCCACGGCCTAGACTCAACGTTTGCAAGGGATATACACCTCTAAATCGCCTATATCGAGATCAGTCAGTGAATCGCGACAACAGAAGCGCAGTATTTCAGGAGTGTCGCATACTTGGTGAGAGCCTCGCTCTTTCTCTTCAACAAGCTATGTCCAGTCTCCGCCCCCTTGAGCTTTGCCTTCATAATGCCCAGCGACTGCCGGGTTGGGAAGACAGCCTCACGGTCCTTCATCATCACGTTAGCGTCTCAAGAAAAACATAAAACACCTGATTTCGACCTACTGCGGCTCCGGACATTTTGACTGGCTATACGTGATTCCTCAGGCTGAGGTCGCGTTCGGTGTATGATTGATTTCGATGAAGATCGAGAGAGCTCTAGGTTGCGTCAGGTTGCCAGTCGTTCGTCACAATGGCTCCATACTTGGCTGTCCCAGAGATAGGCCTTCTAGAGCTGCTGGGCAGCTACAACATCCATAACGTAAGCAACTAGGTACACAGCGCTGCATTCCCCTGTGCACAAGACTCCACCTTCCTGACCCAGGTGGGTCAAACCTTCCTTCAAGTGGGAAGGGCCGTCAATATCCCGTCCTTCTCGGACCAGGGAAAATACAATAATAATCGCGTCTGTCTTCAAAAGAACCTAGCCAAGCGATATTGTGATCCTCTTCTTTCGCCAATCAATCCTCATACGACGCCAACAACAACTCGAAAATCTACATTTCGCGCCCTTGGCCACGCTCGGCCTAGAGAAGTCGACGTCTGGTTCTGCGGGAGACATCCTTTTGCCATTTCTGGGTGATCACGACGATGTCTAGTTCACACTAATCCTACCGCTATTATCGCGAACCGTTTCCAGTTTTTTTGTTGCCCTAGACGCCAACCACTATCGCCATGGCCCCTATCACTTCGTCTTCCAGTGGGCCGCGCCGACAGCCGCAACTACACCTCGTAGTAAGTAACACGCACAGCGCGTGTTGGTGATGTCCGTTAACCAGAAGCCACCAGTCCAATGAAGATTCGGTATACGAACAAGATGTCCTTCGTGACCCCGGCAGTGTTAAGCCATGGCTAGCCTATATTGAATTCAAGACACGTCACAGCACCGTACTTGAACAAGCATACGTGATGGAGAGGGCTTGCGCCCAGTTGCCTCGATCATACAAACTATGGAAACTGGTGAGATATACCTCTATGCTTATTGATGTATCAATATTCGATGTTCAATTCTGACCTTGGCCTAGTACCTATCTTTTAGAGTTAAGCATGTGGCCAAAATGAACCCAGCGTTGTTCGCTGCCGAATATCGCAAAGTCAACGCTCTTTTTGAGAAAGCCCTCAATCTACTCCACAAGATGCCACGAATATGGGAGATGTACCTCAGGTTTCTGTCAAGGCAGCCAATTCTTACTCTCACACGACGAACATTCGACCGAGCTCTCAGGGCACTTCCGATCACCCAACACAATCGTGTCTGGGCAGTCTACCGACCGTTTGCGAACTCTGCTGCTGGGGAAACTGCTGTCAAAATCTGGCGCCGCTACATGCAAATTCACCCCGAGGATGCCGAGGACTTTATTGAACTTCTTGTCGAGACAGGTCTCTATACCGAGGCGGCGTTGAAGTTCACGGATATTCTCAACAATTCCAGGTTCAACAGCAAGCACGGCAAGGGTCACTATGAACTTTGGAGTGAGATGGTGGATCTTCTCGTGGAGCATGCAGCTGAAATCGAAACCGGATTCGAGACAGGAGTCGACGCTGAACGTATCATTCGAAGTGGCATGGTCAGATTTGCTGATCAAAGGGGAAAGCTTTGGTCCGGTCTCGCAACATATTGGATCCGCAGGGGTAGCTTTGAACGGGCTCGCGATATCTTCGAAGAGGGCATAACAACAGTGATGACAGTCAGAGATTTTACTCTTATCTTCGAAGCTTACACAGAGTTCGAAGAATCCATCATCGGTGCCCTCATGGAGGTCGCGTCTGTACGAGCTGAAAAGGGCATCGAAGACGAGGACGCAGACTTTGAACTGGACATTCGGATGATGCGTTTTGAACAGCTGATGGACAGGCGACCGTTTTTATTGAACGACGTTCTCTTGAGGCAAAATCCAAACAGTGTACCTGAATGGGAGAAGAGGGTTGCACTTTGGGGTGACAACAAAAAGGAAGTAGCCCAAACGTACACGAATGCGATTGCGGCTATTCAACCAAAACGCGCTGTAGGCGCATTTCATCAACTTTGGGCCAGTTATGCCAAGTTTTACGAACGAGGTGGCGACATGAGGAGCGCACGGGTTATCATGGAGAAGGCTGTCAAAGTACCTTTCAAATCAGTGGCAGAACTGGCCGATATGTGGATTGAATGGGCCGAGATGGAGCTGCGGAACGAGAATTTTGATGACGCTGTCCGAATCATGGCCAAGGCAGTTCAGGCTCCCAAGCGATCCACGGTCGACTACTTTGACGAGAGCCTTTCGCCACAACAAAGGGTCCATAAGAGCTGGAAGCTTTGGAGCTTCTACGTCGATCTTGTTGAGAGCGTATCCACCCTGGATGAGACTAAAAAGGTTTATGAACGAATCTTTGAACTCCGGATTGCAACACCTCAAACAGTTGTTAACTATGCTAACCTGCTTGAGGAACACAAATACTACGAGGAATCGTTCAAGATTTACGAGCGCGGCCTGGACCTCTTTAGTTACCCTGTCGCTTTTGAGCTTTGGAACTTGTATCTTACCAAAGCTGTTGACCGAAAAATCGGTATCGAGCGTCTGCGCGATCTATTTGAACAAGCCGTGGAAGATTGCCCGCCAAAATTCGCCAAAACAATATATCTCATGTACGGCAATTTAGAAGAGGAGCGTGGACTGGCGCGACATGCCATGCGAATCTATGAACGGGCTACGCGTGCAGTCGCGGATGAGGATCGAGCTGATATGTTTAACTTCTATATCACCAAGTCCGCTTCCAATTTCGGCTTAACGTCGACCAGGCCAATCTACGAGAGGGCCATAGCTGCCCTTCCCGATGTAGAAGCCAAGGATATGTGCCTCAAGTTTGCGGATATGGAGAAGAGGCTGGGCGAGATAGATCGAGCTCGTGCCATTTATGGACATGCATCACAATTCTGTGATCCTCGTACAAACCCCGACTTTTGGGCGAAGTGGGAGCAATTCGAGGTTCAACATGGTAACGAGGACACATTCAAGGAAATGCTGCGAATCAAGCGAAGCGTGCAGGCGCAATACAATACCGATGTCAATTTCATTGCATCACAAGCCCTGGCACGCAGTCAACAACAACATGGGGATGGGGACGACATCGAGGTGTCAGATGCCATGGCGGCATTAGAGAGGCAATCAAAGGCACCACAAGGGTTCGTGGCGGCTAGTACAGGCCCGGTCGGTGGAAAGGCTGTGACGACGACTTTTACTTCGAATCCTGATGCTATTGAAATTGACGGCATCGACGAGTGAAGAGAGTTATATTAGAAGGTATCTCTTTTTTCTTAATTTTATCGCATCGAATTACATAACTCATTCAATCATCCATCACCAGTAAAATACTCCATTGTTTCCTCCATCTTCATCTTACACATGAATTCTCTCAGTCATACCTGCAATTTACTCTTTTCTCCATTGGACTCCAGACTTTATTTACTTCCCCAATTCTTTTCAGTCATCTTCGACCAGTACTTGTCTTGATAATTTCTCTCGACGTGGCCATCACGGGATCCTGGTGTCGCATAAATAGATCCCTTTCGCTTTTGGAAACGGCTAGGGGGTACTTTAGATGCATCTATTCAAAGCGAGGTTAGCCTTTGATTCAGAATACACAGGAAGCCACTTACCCCACTCATCACTCATTCTTCGCTCCTGAGCCGCGTCACTTGCTCGACGATCCTGAGGAGGAGAGCCGATGATAAGAGTTTCGTTCAAAGGCTGGGTAGTACCCTCTTGGGTGTTGATAGGCTGTTCCATCATCAATGTTTCAGGCGCTTGAGATGTGCTTCGACTGGGTATCAATGGGCAGGGATTATAGACAATGGTAGGGTAGGTGGACTGTTGCAAAGAGTTGGATGAAAGAGTGTCAACATGAGGCCTGCTCGAGCGGCTGATGCTGGCTTGTTTATATACTTGCCATGGGCGGCTTGATGCGTTATCTACCCCGCAAAGCTTGAATATCTGTCCGCCTGCCGGGGGGGTAGCTAGGCGTACTAGGGGGAAGTATCCTATGGATGTCTGCTCTGACGTTGGGTTGCTCTTTAGTCTAGGTATCTACTAACGCAAAGTACATACAGAAAAGACAAGGTCAACACGACGTAAAGAGACAGGTGAGCGTGGCTTGCACATAGTAGGCTGGATCGTCGCAGCACTTGACGTCAGCGTGATGGTCGTGATACAAAGGATTCTCAGCAAGTGGTTGAGCATTATTAAAGATGGTTGCCGCCATCGAACTGCAAGCGCAACCTTGATGACGAGGGAGCGTAAGATCAGCAACCTTCAGTGGTCAGAAAAAGGCAATGATTGGAAAGGGAGTGCCAAAGGGAGAAAACGGGTGGTCGCAGTACTGTACGTAGGGGAAACAAAACACCAAACGCCGTTTGGTGGCAGATCAGCGATTGCGCGTCCACTATTTTCTTCCCCCCAAGGGCATATCAAGGTGCAGAGGGAAAATGGACATAGATAGCGTGACCATGGCTCGCTCATTGCCTCAATGGATCATTTGTCAAAGTTTCAATTATGGTACATAACTGTATGGCAGTTCAACCGTTGAAGGGCGACGCATCAACGCGTAGTGGTGTCCCTGTGACAAATCTAATTGGGCAACTGCGTGGAGGCACGCACTTTCGATAACTCAGCTCGGCAAAGAGGTGACACAGGTGACAAAGACTTATGCAGCCACAGTGGCAAAACGATGAGGTTTGAGCGTATCTTTATGATGGCACTGCCGTCAGAGACAGACCCTATTATCGCTCGCAACAAGTAATGAAGTGTTTTGTCTGTAGAGTTCCTCGTAAGGAACGGAATCGTCCAGCCGTCATTGTACTTACGCGTATCTGGCTACCATTCTATGACCAGCGGCAGTGAATTGTTTGACTTACTACGTACATGGCAATGCGGATCTACAATGCTGATGTACTACGTAGTAGCTTCCCCAGATTGAAGCGAAGATATCCTAGCCGATATTAGCTTTACCCCAACTTAAGCCTCAAGGAAAGCTGCTAGCTAGCATCAGCAGGTCAACAAGATTCACTATGCAATCAGCCTGATCCACTACCCTGAGCCGCTCATGTGATTGCCGTTGGTGCAAGAACCATGAACATAAGATCTCGAGTCAAGTTGAGTGAATACGAAGAATGTACTGCGTACAGGGCATTCACATGAGCAAACGCACGCAGTGTCAATTAGGTGCCCAGGTATATACCTAACTTCCAATGACAATATGCGATTCAGATCAACCAGTGTACTTTGTGTACTACCCTATTTCTTTTCTTTGGGGTAGTTCCCAACTCCAATAAAGGGTTGCTCTTTCCAATAATGTTCTAGCTACCTACCTACCTACCTACCACGTAGATCTCACCGATATTACCTAGTGTATGAAGCAAACTTGATCATGATTAGTCACAAAATGACGCTGACTCACACTGTGCAGAGGAGCTTTTGATCAATCTGATTCACCCATCTGACACAGTTGAAGGCAATATTTGGAAGCTCGACAGAACCACCAATAAACTGTAGTCGCAACTATCGCCATACCTTCAGGAGTGGTTTCGTCAGACTCCAATCTGCCCATCTTAGCCGGCAGCGACGACTTAGCTTTTCATACATCGGGGTTTCTTCCATATTGCAACACACGCGCAGTATTTCTTGCTACTGCATACCCATTCTTCCTCTTTGTGCATCAGCCCCACTTACCAAATGCCCAAACTCACACCTGCCCTACTCCGTACATACCTTAGTCCATGATCAAGCACCTGGGACGCCCAGGGTTTGCCATGAAGAGGAACCTTGATTCTTTTCTCAGGGAGCGACATTCGTTGTCTTCCTCTCCACTTACGCTCTCGACTGCGCCATTCCAAAAAGTCCCTTCCCCATTCAGGCGGGTTCCCAAGTCTACTATGGTGACCACTACCATCCAACTCACTCCTAAGGAGCAGCAGCTTCGCCGTCTACTTCTTGATGTCGCCAAAGCCATAGACGATGCCAGCCAGGCTCCGGAGCCTATCGTCCTCCGCTGGGCCGGTGGTTGGGTGCGCGATAAGCTGCTCAACATCCAGAGCCATGATATTGACGTTGCAATCAACGCCATGACTGGCGTTTCGTTCGCACAAGCTATGTGCGACTATTGCGAGCGACCAGATGCTATGGCTAAACACAATATTGGCCCTGCGGATATTGGTAGCTTGCACAATGTTGCCCGCAACCCGGAAAAGTCTAAGCATCTCGAAACCGCCATGGTCAGGATGTTTGGCCTGGATCTAGATTTTGTCAACCTCCGCAAAGAGACTTACACTGAGGACAGCCGTAATCCTCAGATGGAGTTTGGCACAGCCGAGGAAGACTCACGCCGTCGTGATGCGACTGTAAATGCACTCTTTTACAATCTACATGATGATCGCGTTGAAGATTTTACAGGGGGGCTGACTGATATGGATGCTAAGATCATCAGGACCCCTTTGGAGCCTTTCCAAACCTTTATGGATGATCCATTAAGAGTACTGCGACTTGTCCGCTTCGCTAGCCGTCTACAATTCACAATTGATGCCAACACGCGCAAGTTTATGGCAGACCCGCAGGTCCTGGAGGCGCTGCGTGTTAAGATAAGCCGGGAGCGAGTGGGCGTTGAGCTTGAGAAAATGCTAAAAGGTTGTTTTGGAGACTTTCACAACGTCGTATATACTAATGTTTGTGTAGGAGCTCATCCGTATCAAGCACTCGAATTGATTGACAATCTTCACCTTTTCCATGCAATTTTCACTGATCCAACTCATGAAGACCTTCCAGCTCCAGATGTCTCGCAGTGGAGCGTTGTGTACACCTGCCTCGATGAGCTTGCGAAAAATCAAAGCTTGAACTCTGTTTCCCGCCGGCTCATCACCTCCGATGACGCCTCCTATTTCGCCTGGAATCTAGCCGCTCTTTCGCCCTGGATGACGGTTCAGGAACCTCCAAACCCTCGTAAAAAGCCAAGCGCTCCTCCCCTTGTCGCTATCATCTCACGTGAAGGCTTCAAGGCGCCAAATAAGTTGTCAGATATCGTCGCTGCTTCTCATCGCCATCGGGAAGAGATTCTGGAGCTGAAACATGCCGTCTGCAACGGAGACTCGTGCATTCAGGAGCGAGACCGCTTTGGTATGGCTATTCGAAAATGGGACTCACCGGCCGGTACCTGGAGACTACAAATTTTGAACGCCTTGTTGGTTGAAGCCTTGGAGACCCTCCCAGAATGGTGCCGTGGTGAAGTGAAAGGTAAGAAGTGCTGGAACGTTCTTACCTGCGTCCTACTGATGGTTATGTAGAACAAGAAAACTTCATAGCAGGCTGGGTAGGCTTCCTCGACCA
This sequence comes from Fusarium graminum, assembly GCA_013266165.1. NCBI lineage: Eukaryota > Fungi > Ascomycota > Sordariomycetes > Hypocreales > Nectriaceae > Fusarium > Fusarium graminum. Next base: position 9,486 of record JAAGWP010000474.1, read on the forward strand.
CCTGACCAAGCTGAATGTCTTTGAAGCTCCGTCACTGAAAGCAATTCTCAATGGTCGAGAGCTGGCTCTAGCGCTGGGAACTAAAGCTGGGAAATGGACAGGACAAGCTTTGGAAGTGGTCCTTGCCTGGCAATTTCGCCATCCTGATGAGATAGATCCAGCAGGCGCGATAGAAGAAGTGCAGCAACGTCGGAAAGAGCTAGGCATACCGTAGCTGAGCAATTAATCTCGACCCAAATTGGAGCGTGCTCGCCCTCGCTCATAACATAGATACCTACTCCGTGCAAGCTGTGCCAACTTCCATACTGCATACGGTAGTAAATAGGTAATGAGGTCTATCTCAATGTGCTGTTGCTTTCACACATATGTGCACTGAGTAGTGGAGGGTATCTCGATATGAAGAGAATGAATTCGATGTGCCGTTGCAAACCTGATCTGAAGCAAGAGTCGAATGCTGCATCGAGTTACCAGAAATAGGTCATAAAGACTCGCTACCATACCTACTTATGTATCTAACTACACTGTGGGCTAGTGACTAATATTAGCACTGTGTTTAAGACCACATTCTAGAAACCTGAAGACAAGCTTCGATTCCTTCTCATTCATTCTGGTCGCAAAACCTTGACCTCGACAAAGGGCTTATTTTTGCTTCAATTATTAACAGCGATGCCAGCTGCTATGCCTGATCACGCACTTATCGCGTTTGAGGGGCTTCTTGGTCCTCCCAATCTTGCGCGACTCTACGAAGTCTCAGGCAAGTAAGCACACGGCTTTGAACGAGCCTCAAATGATAATCGAAGACTAACTCCATCATCCTCGCAGAAAAATTAAAGCAGTGTAGCAGCAGAACCTTAGAAGACAAGATATCGTCTGTGGCAACCTCCGATAATGACGTGCGTACATGCAGCTGCCTTTCCCAATCGTTGAATAATCATGCCCTGACCTAACATCGGTTTCCTTAGGTTCTTCTTGAAAAAACTCTGATTACAATACTTCATCTAGCCGGTACGGAGCATACAGAATTGGTCAGGTCCGAATTGGAAGGTATCATCAGGACCATATGTGATGAAGCGATAAGGCTAGATGCCGAGAATGGTATCTTTCAGCTATTACCAGTACTGCTTCAGTCGGAACTAACAACCTGCAGAGAATTCGGAAGTAGTCACGGAAGCAGCAGTGGCCGTTCTCAGCATCATCTCCTCTGAATATTCCTTCAGTCTGGGGGAACAAGATCTCTTGAGGCTCGCAGCCACCACGGATCCCCAGGACCCATGGACAACAGCCATAGCTGCAACTACAGCTTCGAAGCTCTTAACTGACCAGCTTACGAGTCAAGAACTCGCAGACTTCATTACCTCAGCTGTTCTTCAAAAACTCCTGAAGCCACTCTTCATGAAATCGTCTTCACGGGTTACAGCTTCAGGACGACCTTCCCAGTATGCTAATGGTGAAGATGGGGTCCGGCCTCCTTCAGAGACGCAAAGCTGGAAGACCCAGGTCCCCTGGGTTGAGGCTACGATAGGGTGGGCAGTGAATATGTCCAGCGTCAGTTCCCCTGTGAACACAAGTATAGATGTACTAAAACTTATATTGGCAGACACGACTGATACAAGACCATTGGCCCCTTTTCATGCCCGTCCTGTTGGCACTTGTTGAGCATGAATCAATCGAGATCAAGATAAGAGGGTTAAAAATCCTCAAACTCTTCGTTGAAAAATGCCCCGACAAAGTATTGCAGAATACAGGTATAGGACGCGTATTTGTGGACGTGACCTTTCCGCTTCTGCTCTACCTTCCTAATGTTACACCGGAGGACCAATCTATAGCGATTCTTGCCTCGGCTTATGATGTGCTTGTAAAATTGGCCGAGTCTGCTGGAAGATCCGGCAACACTGAACGCCGGCAGCTACTGGACAAACTCCTCAGGGATGGAATTCTGGCCGGTTATTTTCATGCATCGCACCATGCATGCATAATGCAAATTTTGATGCAGAAAACTGCAGCGATTGTTAATTGTCTGGGTATATACTCGACTAAACACCTCAAGGTACGTCGCTACTCATCTCTGGAACGCCTTCAAGATCCCTAATCCATTCGTGTTAGCCGCTTCTATCGATGATCTCATCAACAATGGCGGATCCTTTCGCAGTTTCGTATCCTCCAGCTTCTATAGCAGCTACACAAGCACTTGACTCCATCATCATTAACACATGGCCCCGGATTCAAGAGAGCGAGCATATGGAGACCATTGTAAGAACCATATCGCTGTGTTGGCTGAATGTCTCTGAGGAGATCGAGCACAACACGGTTATGGATTCAGAGAGTGGTATTAAAAGTTTATCGTGGCACTTGGCACATACTGGGGAAATATTGCAGACCCTCTGGATTCAGAATGCTCCAAACCGTCTACCAAGGCTCGATGAGGTCTTGAAACAAGAGCCAAGGTTGGCGAAGCTATTCCCTCCAGCTTCGACTTAAACACGAGAGCGAAAGTCGCGGGAGTCTAGTCCAGAGGCTGCTGTTTAAAGAATGATTTACCACGCAGCCATTTCCTATAGGCCTTGTATCGTTTCTTAGAGCCATCTTCTTCTGTTACCGTTAAGGGATTCTCCCCCACCTTTAGTAACTCGGCGTAGACATCGATCTCCTCTTCAGTTCCCTTGACTATCAGACCTTCGTCCTGCCAATCACCACTCACATATTCCTGATATTCGGATGCGTCCACATCGACAGGTGTGTCGCTCGAGATGACAAGAGGCAGGTTCTGGGGGTGTTTGATGTACCGCTCGTAGTCCTCAGATTCTTGCTCGGCGACGGATGGGTTCAAAGAGTCATGAACAGCTTTGGTGAACGTCCACTGTGCAGCTTTAGATTTCTCTAGTGCTGTTGGTTTCACCTTGGGACTATGCTCAGACGCTTGTAATGATTGATCCGGGCCCGATTGTAGGGAGCTGACAGGAACGCTCTTTTCTTGAGTTGGCTGTAACCAACGCTGAAGGGATATCCCTTTCGCCGGTGATCGGTTTGAAGCGATGTCTGATGCTTCGCTGACTAGGCCTGCTGTACCTCGTGACGAGGCCGGCACGTTCCCGCCTGCTGTAGCCTCTTTCCTAAGTTTCTTCTTATCGCTGTGATCAACCTCGTTCTCCGTGCGAACTCGGAAAGGACTGAGGTCGTAGCGGCCATCTTGCGTTGATTTGAGAGGAATATATTTGATGGTTGAATTCATCTTGTAGGCAAACATTTTGGGAAAGGAGGAGAGTGTCGAAGGCCTGTAATACTCAAGCCAGTAGTCATCAAAGAATTCGACGGGATGGGCGCGGGCAATATCTCGCGTGTGCACGTATGAAGGTACAGTTCTTTTCTCCAAGTGAGCCGGAGCATACCAATTGATGTAGTCATGCTTCAGTTCAATGGACCAATCTCGTGGGTCGGCATGGTGAAGATAATAATCGGTGGCCAGATCCCATAACATGGGTTGATTTTGGCTGAATATGTAATTGCCGAGGAAAAGGTTGTAAGCTTCCTGACGCTGGCTGTCAAGGAAAGAGTTGTTGTAGTACCTCTTGAAGCTCTCAATCATATCTCTCGAATGGCTGGTCCACTGGTTGATCTTGCGATATGTTTCCATAGTGTTTACCAGCTGCGAGCCGCCGTATTGAACGGCGATGGTGTCACCATGATCATGCCACATATGGGTGAACAAGTTGACCGCATCTGTGTCGTAGTCAACAGAAGTGTTCTCCAGGATACCAAGCGCGTGGAGCTGGTGGCCTAGTGCTCTCTTGCCAATGACGAATTGAGCTGCGTTGGTACGGTCCAAGCAGTCAATGCAATTAGTCCTAGCCACTCCGTTCTGTGCCGTCATGGGACTAGTCAGACCATCGCCGTTCTGGAAGAATCCCGTAGTGTCAAGAACTGACTCTGCTATCAGTTCAAGGTTACCGATAACATCTCCACCGCGCACTTTTGACGCACGACTCATGTCCCAAGCTTTATGGATGATCTTTTTGTCCTCGGGCAAAAACTGGTTGAGGTAGTTGATAGCATGCGTATATTCCTCTAATAACTTGGACTCACGAGGGTTTCGTTCCTTGGACTTGATCAGATTGACAACATAGATGGGTGCGCCGTACCGTTCAAACAAATTATCAAAGTGTAAGGCCGCTGCGCCATAGAAAGGATCAACCAGGTTGAGTTCGATCGGAGGCTTGGGTGTTACACCAGTACTATCCTGGGTCCAGTAAAGCGGAATACTTCCTCTGTGTTGGACGTAGGACGTATACTGTGGGCTGCAGTATAGCTGGGGACCAGGTGCATGGAACGATGTTGTAAGGGACTCAGCCACGATTTGTTCAGTCTCCACGTCGTTGGCAACATAACCCTGATAGTTATTAGTGAGCTAGCCTGCATAGCATGTCTTCAAGAGTGGGCAACCGGGACTGCGTACAAGGTCATTGGCTCCACGCTTCAAGAACCGTGCTCCAGCAAAGTAGCGCGATCGCCTTGCGATCACTGTGATGTGGGCAGTTCGCCCATAAATCGAGAGTGCTGTTGATTGTTATTAAAGATCTCGCACTTCTAATGACAACCTGTTTGGCGAGAAATCTCACCTGCTTGATCAATATATCCGTGGATGATAGGGCGGCACCAGTCGTATGGATCCCTGAGTGCACCAACCGCGGGCTGCAGCAAGTAATCATTCCAAACAAACATGGAGTTGAAGTCTTCATCGTCTGGTGGAGGCATTCCCTTCGCCAAAGCGTTGCGCTCTCGAATGACATTGTGCTGTAGCGTGTGCGTGACATCATAAGAATAGCTGTAGTAGAAAGAGCGAGTCAAGTCAAGATTGTTCAAGATGCCCAGGAATCGCTGTTCCTCCGTGTTGCGTGTGTCTGGTTTAAACTTGGTGGGAGTAAGGGGGACAAGCTCAGTCCCCTCGATCTGATATATGTAATGCCCCCCTATCATGGCAACAGTACTCTTCTTAGTTATGAGGAGCATATAATAAGGTCCCGTAAACTTGATGAAGCCAAGCAAGCCCCAGGTAGTGCAACGGAGCTTGATGCCACCCGTGCCTCGGTTGCCGTCGTCTATCGTGTCTAACAGTTGGTTCATCTCTTTCAGACTGTAAACAATCTTGTCATCGGTCACGTTGAGCTCTGCACCCTCATTAGTTCGGTCGATCTTGAGGATCCTATACCGCTTTTCGCTGACATCGACGCCGACAATGTAATACCGGCTGGCCGTTTCGTACAGACTGAACTTGTGCATCTTGTAAATCAGTCTATCCGGCACATGTTCGTCAAAGCTATCTGGGAAAGCCCGTGTAGATGGATCGGGGCTTGTTGTTCGCACAAAGGGCTTTGCTACTGCGGGCTCATCATCGTTATCGTCCTCTTCGATAGCAGGACCGCCAGGGGCATCAGAAGACAAAGGGCTCCCAGCACCATTGTTCTGCAGTAGAGGAAATACAGGCGCATCGCCGTTCACGGCGATGGTGGACGGCAAGTCTTCAATCTCGACTCCTTGGCTGGGCGCGTCTGGAGCACCATACTCAGACATTATGACTCTTGGCAGGCGCGTGGCATGCTCACAGCCGGAACTTAGTCGGGCAGCTACTGAATGGGCTCTTTACACATAAAAGCAATGGCCGTTTCGACTTCCCGCGAGTGATGGTTTCACGGTTGCAGAAACGTCAATCCAGATTCTATTGCGGGGACGGGACTGAGATTTGATGTTGAGGTTGAGATTGGTTATCTGGTACGTAGGCGGATTCGTCGGTGTGTTTCTCAGGGTCCTTTATCGCCGTGTAGCCTACCTTCGTAGGTAGCTGGCTAGATAGATGCAGGCCCCACACCTCAGATGACGTCGCTAGCTGGCAATCTGTGCATGACACAGTCACAGCTGACAGTGAGTGGGGGGCATGTTTCACAAAGAATCTATCCTCAAAATCTGCCACAGCTCGTTTAAAATCTAGCTATTATATCCCAGGAAGGGATAGAGGTATTCATTCTCGCATGTATTCCGCGAAGAAAGCCTGCCTCTATTGAGTAGAAGTCTAAATGCATAATAAATCCCAAACCAGACGCCTGTATGCAGATACATCTGTTGACATGACCATAACAGCTGACCGTCTTTTCGCCCGCCTCTCCCAGTCCATGGCACAGTCTACTCATTGCCATTGGTCTCTTTCATCGCCGACTCTTCAGATATCCGAGGTTCTGTTTTCTCGGCGATCTTTCCGTCCGTCTGATCATCTGTATCCTGAGATTGTACCGGCACATGTATAGTCTGTGCCGGCGTTTTGCTCTCACTCGGCGGCTCTTCCAGTGCAAGTTCAACACGAAGCTCGGGCAGGAATCGGTCAATACGCTTCCAAGTCTCGGACCATAGTTCCTTCTTTGAAGAATTTACCTGTGGTGAAACAAGATATCTACTGCTGGCCATAAAGAGCAGTACGTTCTTGAGATTCTCACGAACAGCCTCCTCCTGAACTTATTAGTACACGGACAACAGACACAAAAAGGCGTGCTGACTCACCAGGCTGTCACCTTGACCGCTGTTCATGAGGCGATCCATGATATCGATGATCTTAATCCAGAGATCCAACATACCGTCCCACTCAGATAGTAACACCATATACTGCAGGAATACCTTACAAAGAAGGGACGCAGACTGCACTCTCATTTCGCTCATACCATCTCTGTCGGACAAGAACACTTCTGGCTTCAGTAGCTGAGTGATCAAAGGGAAGAGAACCTTGCCAAAGATGGCCGTCCACTCCTTAGGGTCGCTACAGGTCAATTCTGGTGAAAGCAGTGATCGTTGGAGGGCAGAAAAGGCGAGCTGTCGCACATCCCTACACGGGTTGGCGCATTGCGTCGTTAGCGCCTGGAAGATGGGTAGCCAGTAGGCAGACCAGGCTATAATACAGTTAGTGTGGCAAGATCGGGATACGGTTCCGAAGGACAACAAACCTTCGCTGCTCTCAAGCTGGGACTGCTGCATGAGGTGCGGAATTCGATCCGTCAAGCTATAGAGCATGTTGACCGCCTTGGATCCTCTGCTGACAGCTTCCGCACTCCTGTGGGACCTTAGTTAGTCAATCATCAACAGGATTGGGATTGGTTCAAGCTTACTGTTTCTTATCCTGCTTCGGAGGGTTATGCCTTTGGACCCGGGGGCTTCGGGCCTGCATGCTGGGCTGTCGAGGGTTGGCAGCAGAAGCAAAATCACTGAGGAGCGAAATTGCAGCCTCGTAATTGTCAGCCATGATGGCTGGAGGAGTTCCAGTAGATCCTTTCTCCAAGATCTCAAACACCAATGCTGCTGCCTCAGGGCGTTGAGCCAAAGTACGCAGTATGGCCCAGAAATCAGGAGATGTCATCATTTCGCGTCTCAACGGGCCAGATTCTTCGATGCAGAGCGAGAGACCTTGTAACACCAGATCCGAATCCTTACCCAATGCTTCTTGTGGCAGGGTGGAGATAGTGTGAAGTAAAAAGGGGACGTTAACGAAGTCATGGTCCTTGGCAACGTTAGCATTGTGTCTCACGGCATCTTTGGGAAGAAAGAACTCACGTAGCTGATATTCAGCAGCTTCAAAGCGTAGAACGATGCTCGTGAAACAGAGATGGCGTGATAACGTGCTGGATCACGGAGAACACCTTGTAGGGTATCGAACACTACCTTGCCCATAATCTCTATAGACTCTGCATCTCGCGAAGCTAGAAGTGTACAGAATTCGAGGATATATGCTACACTTGGATCGTATGACATATGTCCCGGTGGTAGAACGTGGCCATTTGCTGGTGATGAGGGCATACTTTCATGTTTGACACTGATCACGGTGGTGTTCGAATCTTCAGGGAGTTGGTCCACAAGTGATTCAACGATAACCTTCGCTACAGATGGTCTCAAGCTCCTTTCGAAGAATTTAGCCTTCCGCTCTTTATGGATAGAAAATACAACTTACGCGATGTTCTCAAAGACGGCTTCCATATTGCATGATTTGATGCAATCAATGGTACAGAGTGTGCTTTCCAGTTCCTCATCTGACGGTTCAGGAGGATCATCTGCAGCGTAGCTCGAGATGTATGAAGTGAACGCCGAGAAGAATCCGGTATCTGCATTGCGTGTAACTCGATCGATAACTTGTGATGGGGTTTGCAGAGGAATGGGCGATAGTGGCAAGCTTGGCAAGTTGCCTGGGGAGAATGGTGCGATAAGCGAATTGGTGAAAAGATTGAGCCATACGCGAATCACCTATAGTTGTGAGTAAGCTATGAAGTGACAGAATACGGATACTCACATATTTCCAGCTCCTACGGAGCAATGCCTCACTGCCTGTGACGACGCGGAAAAGAACAAGAGTCGCAAGTTGAGCTCTGAGGTCCCTGCCAAGCTTAACAGCGAGCTCACTTACCATGACACTACCGTCTCCAACCTGAACCTCGGTATTTAGTGAAGTGTTAAATTGCGAGTCGGCTGCCAGTGTCGACATATGGCTTAAGCAGTAAACAATCTGATCAAGGGCCTCCATGTTCTGGTACTTCGTGGCGATCCGAGCGCACTCATCGAAGCCAGTAACGATCCGAGCAAACACAGCATCGTCAGTCGCAGACATGAACACATACGATAACGTGGAAACAATGGGCTTCCACGTTGTCGCAAACATATCTGCGTCGTAGATGTTCGTATTACATATAACAAGATTACCGGCCGTTTCAGTTTTCAGCAGCAATTCTCTCCAAGCGTAGTCAAAAGCATGCTTGTTATCATGTTCATCGGGAAGGATGATCTCGTTGGACTTGATCGACTCGTAAATGGTTTGCAGGTACTCCGCCGCAAAGTTTTGGCCATTGTTCGTCCCGCGGAGGTTCCTCGCGAAGTCTTCTAGCGTCATGCGCTTTTTGGCATCCAAATTGGGATTATGCTGGTCTGTGTTCAACAAGATAATGGCATACGTCAGAATATACACCGCATCTTTGTCTGCGACTTCGCCAGTGGTGTCATTGGAGCAGAACTTCTCGGAAAAGGCTTCGACAATCGTAGCAATTAAGGGCGCCTCTCCGGGTAGACGGAACGACTCCAAGAATTGCCTTAAAGCCTCATCGACTCGCTTTCCAGAAAAGTCGAATAGATCTATGAAAGCCCCAAGAATTGCTTCATTGCCTCTTTTGGAGATGAAATCGCCAAGAACTTTCTTGTTCACGCGTGAGGTTCCTTTGAGAAACTTGGCAACCGCCACGGGGTCTGCTGAGTCCTTTATGATACCTTGTGCTTCGAGGTATCCCAGACCTGCCTTTGGCTTTTCGTTGAATTTGCTGGCTCCCTTGATAATGATCTTCTTCCTTCGGCGTTGCTCTCTCAAAGTCGCTGGGTCAGGAAAGCTATCATAAACAGCCTGATCTTCAAGGCGTTCGGCAACGAACTGAATATAGCGAAGTAATGCATCGAGGCAGAGGGGTGGTACACTCGTGGTACTCCAGGTCGCAGAATCGGGAAGGGCGTTTCTAGAGAGAAGGCCGATCATATCTTCACATAGATCAGACCGATCAACATCACAATCGTAATTGATGAAGAGCTCCACCATGAAAGTTGGCATACGCGACAAGACTCCAACACTTTCTACCATAGCCTGGCGGGCATCAGGCTTCCTTGAGCCGCCCTCAAGGCCAAGTTTTTGGCGATCTTTGACCGGAACTGGGGTCGACCGTCCGCTACTGGGCTGCGATGATTGCGACGATGGCGTCGGTTTCACCAGCTTAGGTAATTGGGGGATACCAGCGTAAAGTGATGGGTCAATGCCGGGCTCGCGGGGAATCTCCACCTTCGGGTGCAAACAGGCGACCAAGTAGGAGAGGAACAGCTCTTGCTGGAGTTTTAATACTCCACGGCAAGTAGCCAAGAGGGTACCGGCAACAACAAGCGATTCTTCAAGAATAGCCATATTGTCGGATCTCACCAACTGAAAAAGGTAACAGCACAAACGGTCCTCTGCAATGCCTGACAAGGCCGGGTGGCGGGAGATGAAAGGTCCAGCAACCTCGAGGGCAACATTAATGATTCGCAATGCCATGACCCTCATGGTATCTGTATGTTGTCGAGCCTGTGGATCCAGAAAGTTAACCAAGACACGAAAGAGTTCGCGAACAGAAGGTAAGGAATAAGGTTTGAGATCCACTGAATCTGTTTCCTCAGTCGAATCTCTTCCGCCAGCCAGAACCGTGTCAGAAGTGACTATAGTGTCTCTACTGGTGCGTTCAAGGTCAGGGGTGATTGTTCCAGGAATGCCTAGGCCCACGGATTCGGTGGAGAGTCCTCCAACTTCAGGAACGGGGTTTTCCATCCTGACACTATCAAGATCATCTTCAACCTGTTGATCCAGGGCATCTGTATCGTCGCCAGCCTCAACCTCGAGGTGTTTGACATCCTCAAATATGATTTGGCACATTCTCACCAGAGAGGCTTCTGCAGTGCGGCGCAAAACAGGAGAGAAGCGCGGCTGCGAGCATATAGCAAGGCCTCGGCCCATCATGTCGCAAACGCTATCGTCGCTCAAAATGTCCCCACCAGGCCCAGACATCATGTCCTCCATAAGATTAAGGATCATGAGAAGGACAACCTCGACCTGTCCCGAATCACTAATATCGAATTGGCAATGTGTAACAGCAGCTGATAGAGATTGCATGGCCAGTGCAAACCGTGGCGAGTCGGGACATATGAAACCGTAGGCTAAGAATTTCCTCAATGCGCCCAGGGCAAGAATGGTGATCGGGGCGGCGGTGCCTTTGGTCTGAATAACATGGAGGAAAGGCGCTAGAATCGCAGGAGCATCGAAGGATCGGATATCTGGAGGCAAGAGAATTAGCTACCAGGAACGAGCGAGAAAGGAAGATCGGGGCCCGACTGATTAGCCGTACCTTTAACACCAGCAAGGTCATGTCTCAATTTCCCGAAGCCGGCAATCATAGGGTTATCCTGCATGCTCTTCCCTTTCTGCCCACGTAGCCCCCAGCGGTTAGTTAGACCATCGTGGGAACCATCACCACCGATGCTTGCCGCAGGGCTTTTGCTTCGGCCACGAGGCGATGGGCTAGGAGGCCCTAACTGTACTGGGTTGGGACTCCCACCAAGAATTGCTGAGACTGACGAATGGGGAGAGCGCGCATGCTTCTGAATAGCGGAGGTTATAGAGATACATTCCGAAATGACCAGCGACACGGGGTCAACTGCGACAGAGATAGGTCGGCTTCGATATTGCATCCGTGCAGAGAGCGCACGATTCTCGAAACTCGATACCCCGGACGATCTAGGACTGTCCATCTTCAAAGCTTGTTGTTCATCGCGACTCATGGTATTACAATCTCGAAATCGTTACTGATATTTGCGACCTGACGTCTCGTCGAGATTCGTGCTGAATGAGAAGGGGCCAGAGTCGTGCAGGCAGTGCTCTGAGTAC
>JAAGWP010000475.1:0-29471 GCA_013266165.1 Fusarium graminum
TCTGTGCAGTGCCAAGACAATCCAGGTCCCTTGGCGTTCCATTTGTGTCCAGCGGCCTCCAGACCATCGACCTTCAGGGGTTTCCAGGGAGCTTCAGGGCTGGAGAATCAGGCCTGTCATGCCCGGGACACTTCCGCCCAGCCTGCCCCTCCATCCTCCCACCAACGCGTCCCGCCTCACAATTAGCGCCCGCGAATGCAGCATGAGCAAGGCGAGCTCGGTTCCTTTGTGAACTTGCATGATTGCTGACCCATAGTTGTCTCTGCATCTGGCAGCCTCGGAGCTCCCAAGCTTACTCCAGCACCTTCTTTTCTATCCCTTCTCCACGTTCAACAGTCAGTCTACCACAGAGCAGTCCGAAATGTCCTACTATCCAGGTCAAGGCTATCATGGCGACGGCGGTGGCGGCGGCGGCGGCTATGGATACGGTCCTCCTTCTGGCCCACCTCCTCCCCAACAACAACAAGGTGGTTATTATGGAAGCAATTCCGGAGTCCAGCGATACCCTCCTCCACGATACCCTCCACCTCCTAACCTCGACGCCTACGGCTATCCTCTCCCACAAGGCCACTACGGCTATGCCCAACACGCTCGATCCGGACCCCCTCCTCCTTCAGCGCCTCAGCAGTTCGGCCATGGAGCTCCTGAAGGCTATACTTTCCAATACTCCGACTGTTCTGGTCGACGCAAGGCCCTTCTCGTGGGTATCAACTACTTCAACCAGGAAGGCGAGCTTCGCGGTTGTATCAACGATGTTCACAACGTCTCGGCTTTCCTCGTTGAGCGCTATGGCTACAAGAGAGAGGATATGGTTATTTTGACCGATGACCAGTCCAACCCTGCTATGATTCCGACCAGGGAAAACATCATCCGCGCCATGGGTTGGCTTGTATCAAACGCCCAGCCCAACGATGCCCTCTTTCTCCACTACTCTGGTGAGTTCATGGTTGTCTTCATATATATGTGCCTTCTAACATAATTTCCCTCAGGCCACGGTGGTCAAGTTGAAGATGTGGACGGTGACGAGGATGACGGTTACGATGAGTGCATCTACCCCGTTGACCACAAGGAAGCTGGTCCGATTGTTGACGATGAGATCCACTACCGTGTCGTGAAGCCTTTGGGACAAGGTGTCCGTCTTACTGCCATTTTCGACTCGTGCCATTCTGCTACAGTCATGGATCTCCCATACGTCTACTCGACCAAGGGTGTTCTCAAAGAGCCCAACCTCGCCAAGGAGGCTGCATCTGGTATCTTCGACGCCTTCAAAGCATACTCTAGTGGAGATATTGCTAGCGCCGCTGGTTCCATTTTCGGGCTGGCCAAGACCGCCTTCAGAGGTGATGATGCGTATGTGAAGACGAAAGAGACACGAACATCGCCTGCCGATGTTATCATGTGGTCGGGAAGCAAAGATGACCAGACATCGTGAGTTGACCCCTTCCTGGAAGATGCTGTTGCTAACAAATACCTCTAGCGCCGATGCTACCATTAATGCACAGGCCACCGGTGCCATGTCGTGGGCTTTTATTTCAGCAATCAAGGCAAATCCTAAGCAGAGCTATGTCGAGTTGCTTAACAGCGTCCGCGATATTCTCGAGACAAAGTACACTCAAAAGCCGCAGTTGTCAAGTAGTCACCCTATTGGTAAGTACATTCTTGTCAAACTACAAACTAAGCCCACCGAATATTAACATCTGTCCAGACACCAACCTCCTGTTCATCATGTGAGGTGTAGGGGATATCACGGTGCGGCAGCATTGCCGGAGATCTGGAGTAGAGAATGAGCATGGGCACATGAATGGGCTAGCACCATCCGCGACCCTTAACGATAAGAGCGTTACGAATGAACGTACAAATGAACAATACAGAATCCACAATGATAGTGAGTAAATTACTTATTATTTGGCTTCCGTAAGTGATGACATCTTGGCGAAAGAAGCACCCCCAGCCAAATCACACATCCAGTGCTCTCCACAACAGTCAAAAAGGCAAAAAGAAGATTCAATCGTATCATTTGTATAGGAACAGCCCGATGCGGGGGTCGAACCCGCAACCTTGAGATTGTGTACTCTATAAGAGTCTCACGCTCTACCGATTGAGCTAACCGGGCGAAGCTCGGCTTTTTTGTTGATGGATGGCGTTGCGCAAAGTCAGAATATGCAGTGAATTTCCAACGGATAATCAGTACAGGAACTCCTTGTTTGAACTATGATGAATCTGTGTCGATTGTCTTCTGCCACTCCACATGATAGAATCGGTCTACTATGGTATAGAAACCATATGGGATCTGATATGGCATCGGTTGTACTGACAATCCACCGAATTGTCCGCCCCAGAACTGTTTTCCGTCGAAGCCTACGACGTGTGCTCATTCGTGAATGAGAACAATTTTTAAGCATGAAATTTATATCTCTTAGAGTGGAAACGCCGGTATATACAAGCCTTGACCATTTTCTCAATACTCCCTCAGCCAACAACAGTTCAGAAAACTCAGCTAGTTACCGGGTGCTACTTATTTCCATATCCCCTCACCAACGTTGTATCATTACAAAGGGAAATCCAGTAACGGCAAATTCGAATTCTGTAAAGCTGGCAGTTTTTCAAGGTCAATCTGGAAACGCCAAGGCTTCTCTGATGGTTTACTTTACACCGAGGCCATTGATGAAATCAAAATCATATTTGGAGCCAACGTGGTTTTCTACTCTGCAGTGCAACTTGTTATATACTTTTCGTAAATTTGCGTAAACCTATAGGTGTTTTTCAAAATAGACTGCAAGTTCCAGGATTCTAGGTGAAGAACCTGCGGACTGCCGGTGCTTCTACGCACCGATTATAGTGTCACGGTATCCGTCGGACTCTTTGTAGGGTAGGAAGATTGTTCTATAAAGATACCATGTCCATTGCGTCCATTAGTCAGACTAAGATGGGTACCAAAGAGGCTAATACACTCCTCCACTCGACTGCATTCAATGATCCTTGGTAAATTGAAAGGGTTACAATCTCTGAGGACTCAGATGGCGATGGATTCATTGATGAATATGGTCGAGAACAGGTTTAGTTCTTTGAATAGTATGAAGTTGATGACTCGTCTCTAAACTACTATGTATCGAATGTTAAAGACCAGGCTCCAGATCTATGGAGCAACATATATCTAAGAGTAGCCGTCATGATAGTTGTAGGTAAGCCATCACGGTCATGCCAAGTATGTTAATCACGTCATTTGGTCCAGCCATAAAATCCCATGTCAAATGAACACACGTAGTTGGTGCGTGATGTTTATCCGAATGTTTCGTTTGGGTGATCAATGCGTGTGATGCATGACTTTTGTTTCAAGATCCCAGACAACGTTCCATTGTTTCTGTTTCTAGCATATTAAACCGACGCGATATACAGTCAGTGAATATTTAAATACAGAACTGACCGCCGTTTATTTGTAGTTTCCTAATAACCTTCTCACCGTTGAAACAATGCATCTCAAGGATATCCTCTTTGCGCTTCCGTGTGCCAGTGTATCATGCTCCAGCCTTCGACCACCGATTGAGAAGCGTGCGACTACAGAAATACCCGCAGACTCTTTTAATTCTCTCGAAACGTACTGGAACTATCTGTATCCTTGGGGTCCTACCCACAATGGCGGCGCACGAATGGATGAAGAGCATGTTTCCGTTACTGACGGTGTCCTCACTTTGACCGCTGAATCAAGAGACGACCAGGAGGACCCCATCCACTATCTTTCCGGAGCAATTCATGCCAAGTCCACCTTCACTGTTTCTCCAGGTGGCGGCTACGATATCGGCGCCGAGTTCATCGCTCCAGTGGATAAAGGAACATGGCCTGCCTTCTGGCTCAACGCTGCGAGTGGGTGGCCGCCCGAGATTGACATTGCCGAGTGGAAGGGCTCTGGAAAAATTTCCTTCAACACGTTTAATACCTCAGATGAGGTGACTGCATTGGACAGAGATTATCCAAACCCTGGGGAATGGCACTCTGTGAGAGCCGAGCTGCGCGATGAGAATGGCTCTGATGTTAGAGTCAAGTTTTTCCTCGATGGTGTTGAACAGACAACACAGTATGGGCGGGATTATATCGGCGCAGGACTTCGTCTGTAAGTTTTGTGTCAAGAGAATAGTGGCTTTGGCTAACAATTGTGAAGTATTGTCAATTATCAGACTGAAGGATCTTCTGGCTCACCTGGGCCGACGACATGTAAGTTACATTATTGACTTCATTCGGAGAATTCGACTGACATATTTCGTACAGCGACAACTTTCCAGGTCCGAAATGTGGAAGTTATTAGTCTCAATTAGAACAGTCAGAGAATCTTGGTTACTTTGAGTGTATTTCTCAATTCGCATTGGCGAGAAACGTATCATACGCGATACTTTTAATTCACATGTCAAACAAATGCTGGTTTTGGTCAGTATCAAGTTGGAGAAATAACCCCAGGAGGCGAGGAAAGTTCGGGGAAGAAGGAGATGGCAGAATCCATCGATGCTTTAATCGCGTGGAGCGGAAGCTATAAAAACAGGAGTCGTTGAACATGAAGCAGTGAGGAGTGCAGCTGGTAGATATGGATAGCTTAGTACTTGAGATGTTGTATAAAGTTACACAATGGGAGGGTCCTCCTACCGGTGCTTGTACAGTGCAATCCGCGATACACTTGTATGGTGACCTAAGAGATCTGACTGAACCATGATTGAAGTCCATAGAATATTCGTTGTAGCCATCCGCTACCCAAGCAATATGTTAACCTCGCAATAGTCACATTCACGCAGCCCTTGTTACTCAGAAATATGATCTCTGTCAAGGCAGAATTGCATTGGTGTAGAAGAAGAAATGCAATATTAAAAAAAGAATAGCATCTTGAATCATCGATGATCTAATTTTCTGCCCATTCAATATTGATCTTTACCAGTAATCGCTGTTCGCTTATAAGCCCGCCTGAATTACTGTAAAGCGGAATCAAGCGGTATCCAAGATTAAACCGATCCAGGCGTAGACTCGCCCAAGCCAGCAAGCCTTCGCCAGAGGACTGATCTGAAAATGTCATGCTATGGAGTTTTGTTAGTTTTATCAACGACTAGTGGGGGGCACTGACTTGATGATGCAAAGTTTGGAACTGAAACGGTCGTCTATACCAACCGCCATTATGTATCCGAAAGCTCCGGAATCTTTATCCATTACCGCATGTCTCTGTCTTGAAATACATATTTCAGACCATTTGAATACATTGCCATAGTAGTCAACTGCGAAAAGTCTTTGGTCTGCTCCTTTGTACCGTCGTGAGTCTTCAGCTGAAAGGTTTGGTCTTTGAACAGGAATATCGAGAGTTTCCCGGTTCTTATTTGAGCTGCTTTCATGGCACTCAATGGTTCCTGATGACGGGTTTAATCTGCGAAACAGATTCTTCCGGTGTGGAAAGCGTAATCATGGGACCCGGAGACTGTGCCGGGTGTAGAGCCCGGGCTGATCTGCTGGAAGGATCTGATGGTTCGTACAGGACGTTAGAATCCATGCCCTGGACCTCTTCCGTATCATCGTCGACTCCATCCCAGACTTCAATGTCAATGGAGCGATACCCAGTTTGAAGTGCCTTTTATAACTGTTAACCTGTGGATCTTAAGATGGATGCTTTGACATACCTCGCGGATTGCATCTAGAGAGGAGTGGGAATTTAATGATGCTCTAGATAAGAGAGTCTGTCGACTAGTATTGATAAAGTACTCAGATATTCCTTTGGTGAGATCCTTTGCGGTAGAGACTTGAGTGGATGCAGATGAGAGTCAACCATCACCTGCAAGAAGCTAGCCAGGTCCAAGATAGGGCCGTCCGTTGCTACAACCTCCTCGCCCTGTACGCCTTCAATAAATTCGCGGAATAAGGAGTTTCTTCTTATAGACTACACGACGCTGGTAAAGCTTTGATAGGACGTTGAAGGCCTGCTGGCTGAGCTCTGGAAGGTGGATGAGGATACCAGCTGCCTTGGGGTCATCCAGAGTCCCAAGATACTTAGTCTTGTTTCGGGAGAAGATGCGGCTTGTTAGTTTCCCCAAATCGGTACTGGATTGTCGCCCGGTTGTCTCTTTTTTGTCTGATTCGTTGCGATTTCCCTCAGAATGGCCACCATCCGCCTCACCAAGCTGGCTAACTTCGTTTAATGAATCAAGGTTTGTGTACGTGAGCTGAGAAACGTCGGTCTCGGCTTCTGCAGATTCATCGCCATGTTCGTCGGCAAACTAGATGTCAAGACCAAACTTGTCCTGTTGCTTAGATTCGATCTCCTCCGCTATGACTGCCAACCTCCCGTGATCGTAACTGGATAGCTTTAGAGTAGGCTCTATATCTACTGTTTCGTGTTTGTATCCTTTTATCCATTCTGTCACAGTAACAGCGGCCTCGCATTCAGGGTTGAAAGAGCCCACTTCTCCACCTAAATCAACGTCGGAGGATATCGGCCAGGGAAGAGATCGGAGTGAGAAGTCGTGAATATGCTCGAGAACGTGATCTATCAGATCAGGAGAATCAACATCACCCTTTATATCACAGAGTGGACAACTCTTTATCCCCATCTTGGCCTGAGTTGAAGACGATAAGATTGCTGACACATCTTCCTGAACAGTCATTGGATGAGTGTCATGTAGATGATCCATCATTCCAGACATATTCGGGTAGACTATCCCTTGATTACACAACGAACACTCCCAAACTGGCTGATGGTCTTGTCGAAAGTGTTTCTCTAGCATTGACCTGTTGGTGTAGTACACATCAGGCGTGGGGCATCTGCCAAATATGCAGGTATATGGACGTATGTCTTCTGCCAAGTGTTTCCTGAGCGATGGACAAATTGTCAGCGAGATAAAGCCTGACTAGTAGTAATCGCGTGACCTTACCGCCATCGGTTGTTGTCTCTGGCTTCTGATACAGGCAACATCTGGCAGCAACAAGGGCATTGCACTGCATGCTGCTCATTACCGGACAGTCTCGGCCGCGGATGACGCGCTGAGGCCGTTATCTAGGTAATAACTGTTACTGGCGTTGATTCCGATCTCTTGGTAATAGCTTCTTTGTACTCAAGCTTACTCTCTGGAATAGAGGCTGATGTTACCGATCGAGCTGCTGCAAACGCTTGGTTCGACTTTTGAGGAATGCGAGGTGTGAGAGGGACTGCAGAGGTCACAAGCTTGCTTTTTGAAGTGATAGCCGGCGCCGAATCTTTCTCTACGATCTCAGGAACTGGCAATTCGACATCTCTAATACTCTCTTTCAGACCTAGGGAGTGAAGATGAGCCTGCATGTACCGATTCCTCTGTTTCAAGTTGGCCATAACGAGATACTGTTGAACCGGACTTAACGAGTTCATCTTTTTCGAAACTCATCATCTCCAGTACATGGCCCAGCCCCTGGACGAAGAAGAATGATGGCCTCTAAATGTCTTCTCAATTCATTGTGATCCTCTGGGCTGAGAAGCCGATCTGCCTTGTGTAGCCGTGACCTGCGACCTGTTTTACGAATAGCTAGGGAGAGCGAAACAAGACTTTCGAGAGCTGAGTCAATATCGAGCAACGACTCTTTGAGCGTTTCTTGACTTTTGAGAAGATTCAGGCAATCTTGTAGTGATTGAAGTAACATGACAAGATTTCCCTTTACCAAGGAGAGATCGATCTGCCTCTCGTTGAGTCTCGAGTCGAGCGACGCTTTGGACGGAGCAAGGGCTCCGATACCGTCGATCCAGAGGTTGAAATCTGCCAGGCGATACTCTAACTGTTCATAGTGGGAAACTGACTGGTTCAGTGATCTAGACTCCGTTGAGCAAAAGGCGATGCATTGTTGAAAAGTCTCCAGACATTTGTGTGATAGATCTCGGGCTCTTAGATTCATAAGATCCATAACCGTCAATGATAATAAGTTGTCTACTTTACGAAGAAATGCGTGATAGTAGATACAGAAGCAAAGAATTGGGGGAGGGGTAAAGGCAAAGCCGACGATGATCACCATCCAATGGATGTGGTCGTGAAAGGGACAGGGGTTTTCAGCTGCGAGATGGTCCCAACCTCGACCCGGCATCCATTAGCAGACAGAGCCTTACTGCACATAAATAACATGCCAAAGTCAAGATGGCCCCCGAACACTACAGTACGTGCGAAAAGGGTGTCGGAATTGCCAAGGACAATGGTGTCTCTCCAGATACACTCTTGGCATGAACGTCGGCTCCTGCATTAAACAGTAACTTAATCATCGCATCTTCCTCGTCTTCAATGGCCAAGTGCAACGGCGTCCAACCTCGATAGTTTCGCTTGTCCACGTCAGCACCGTTCTTGAGTAGTAAATCTACGATCACGCAGGTCCCACTTTCAACAGCCCAGGATAATGCTGTCTCTCCATCTACATCCTTCGTATGGATGTCGGCCCCTGCATCTAGAAGCAGTTTAGCAATAGTTTCGTGCCAACGTCTTGCAGTTATTGTAAGTGGTGTTTCGTCTAAGCAGTTTCGGAAATCAACACACATCGTCTTAGCCAGCGACAACTTCATCATCGTCTCATCTCCCAACTGAGCTGCTAACCACAAAGGGGACCAATGATTGTTACCTTGCAAACCAATATCGACTCTGTCATTAGGTATTAAGAGACTCGCGATCACATAGTCTCTTTGCTGAACCGCGCTATGAAGCGGCGTCGATTTGCCATAATCTGGGAGATTCAGGTTTGCTTTGTTGTTGGCGAGGAGTAGCTCAACTACCGACCCTTGCCCCTTTTTGACTGCGCAAGCGAGTGGCTTGTACCCTTCATTGTCTTGAGAATTGAAGTCTACATGATCTTAGGCAAGGCGAAATCTTACAGTGGCCTGGTGCCCATTCGCAGCAGCATGCGATAAGGGCGACCGACCACGACCATCCTTCCCATTTAGGTCGTGGCCGTTCATGATTAGGATCCTTATCACTTCCTGAAATCCGGGCAGCAACAAATTCCTATTTGGTGATGCAGATCCAACCGATTGTGTAATCAGGATTAAGTGACTTCGGCTGCGCTGGTTCAGTCCTCCTCTCCTTTCCAGCGACGGTTAGAGGAGACTCGTCCCCGTCAGAGATCAAGTTCCTCTTGCTCATGGCCCTTTGGTGGGATGCCGCCTGGCAAGAATGTTGGAAATATGAAGCGGTAAATTGGCTCAGTAGTGTAGAAGGATATCGGGATAGAATCTCCAAGGTCTTGGGCTGAACGAGGAGTTTGGCTGAATTGTGTTGAAGGACAAATATCGCCCGTTCGGATTTATGAGGAAGGCCTGAACTTGACGTTGTTAGGCTCCTTCCGCACATTCACTCTACCAGCTGACTTACGTCAGGCCCGGCTCACCTTTTGATCGGGAAGGTGCCTTTTCGTGGCGCATTTCAATGCACAATACAGCTTGAAGACTACCTAAGACATCATTGGACTCTTACAAGACAAACCGCCTCTATATTTCTTTTACTTCATGACAAACGGTAAGCAATAGCTTACAAATGTACACTTTCTAATTGAACAGTAGTTCCGAAAACCGTTCTTTAGCTTCTTCCTCTTTCCATTCAACAATACATCTATCCTTAGACTCGGCCATCTTTTTCTCCACAAAAGGCTCCATGGCTATCCTCTCTTCCTCGGTCAGCAAGTGTACCCTTGTCTTCCAAAGATCGTCCTTCAAGACATCAGCACCGCGGTCACCAAAGAACCTTTCGTCCAAGAAATTCCAGTACATAGCGTCAAAAGCCCAGCTTTTGCGAGCCGCATAGCTTAGGAAGAATCTTCCGGTTTGCCAACTTTCTCCCATATATCTAGATAGAGGCTTGGACATGCCATTGGGAGTTGGCACAGTTGAACTGGCTTCAGCCTTTTCCATAGCGGAAAGCCATGTTTTTAAGCGTGATTGGTAGGTTACTTTCCAGTCGTCAAGATCGGGTGACCACATTTCGGCGGTTTCAAGCAACAGCCACCACGGTGGGTCAAGAATGAACTGCGTAGGCGCAACATATGTGAACTCCCAATCTATAAGTGCAGCAATCTCATCCGATTCATTGAGGAGGATATTGCCAGCTCGGAAGTCGTCACCCCAGAGTCGAAACGAGTCCGTGTTGGAAGGGCACGAACATAGTGTCTCTGACGGGATCTTGGAAGACTGCGAGGACCAACCGTCTTGAGCAAACCCAAAGGTAGATAAGCGACCTTCTTTAGCTAATCTCCGAAAGACTTGACGTGATACGTATTTGTTGCGGCAGTCGTCTTCTGAGGTAATAAGATCATTGTGCTGGAATATGAGTTGTGCGATATGCATCTCTGCCAAGGCCGTGTACCATTCATCGGCAGTTGCATACGTCTTTCCCTTTGGAGGCAATACACATTCAGGTATATTTGCCAATCGAATCATGTCCGTCATGTTATGAGTCAGTGGTCGACTGGCCACCTCGTAAGTCCCTTGATCAATCTGAACCAAAGACCCGATCCTTGGAAAAGTAAGTTGAGATAGCTGTAGTACACAACTTGCGACCCGACCCCAAATCTCTTCTAGTAAGGTATCAGGGGCATTTGAATCTAACACGTGAGGCTCCGAAGGGTTCTCAGTCGATCGTGTTAGCCTTGCTGATATACTTCCACAGTGGCCCAGGCGTTCCATTATAATAAAAGGCCCCAGGATGGAGTCTTCGTCGAAGAACAAATGGCGCGGAATTGGCAACTGAGTCAACTCTGCCACCAGTAGCGCTGTTGCTGCCTCGTGTATCGTCTTCTCATGAGGGAACTGAATAAGGCTTGGACAAGGCAGTCGCACCATTACATCGGGCGATATACCTTCCACTCTCATCCTATATAGGACATTGAAACCTCCAAATACCAACGGTGAGATAAGTTTTGCTGGCTTCCCAAACTTTTGCTGAGTGAATTCCTCCACTTTTCGACAAAAGGTTTTCAGTCGCAGTTGGTTCTGTGCCACCTCCGATTCCTCATCATTCTTGTCCCAGACAAGATTATCGAGTTCCTCTTGGCCATCATACATATCTGCGGTCTTTGGGTATCTATCAGATTAAAGCCTGCGTGGCAAGAGAAACCAGGATGGTTGTGACGAGACCCAGCCTGTTGAGGTCCGCTGGACGGAGTGTTGTTGGCTGCACTTGGCACCAACAGTGCAGTGTGCAATGGACGATTTTCATAGGTTGGCGAAGGAAGATTGCTTATTCAAGGGTTTTATTGGGTAAGCTTGAATAGCTGCATAATTATCCTGGGGGTTATCTATATCTACGGTAAAGATATAATACTATGTTGGACCATCCCATAGTCGCACCTCACATCAAGTGAGTTAAATACACAGACAATAGCCCTTACTGAGTTGAACCTACAATCTCAGCACCAGCTGTCCGTCCATAAACAACACACTCCAGTAGCGACGACCCTCCCAGACGATTATCCCCATGAATACCACCCGTGATCTCTCCAGCTGCAAACAAACCAGGTATAGCCACAAGCTTATCACCACTGTTCTTCAACACGCGAGCCTTGTCATCAATGGCCACTCCTCCCATGGTAAAATGTGTTATGGGTGTTACACGACCGATGTAAACGTCTTCTTCTCGATTCTCCTCTCCGGCTTTGAGAGTCCAGCGCCCACGTTGGGTACGGCCAAACTCATCTGCTGCACCCTCAGCGATTGCCTTGGCGTATTTATCGACAGCGGCGATTTGCGACGGTTGTAGATCGCGGACCCTGACCTTCTTCAGTAGACCCTTCCACTCGTAAAAGCCAATATGGTTGGCTGATGCTGTAGAAGCACCGGGATCGAGAAGAATGGTAATGTCCCATTGCTTGATAACGCCGTCTCCGCCAGTGGCAGTTGGCAGCTTCATAATAGCATCGCTGACATGCTCGCGAGTGTCCATCTCGTTGACAAACCGATGACCATCCGATGAAAGAAGAATGCCACCTTCGCCGCGAAGCATCTCAGCTGCAAGAAATTTAAGCATGGTGTTGGGACTCGCGGGGTCGACGAATCCTGTCGGATGGATCTGAACGCTGTCCATATCTAGCAACTCAGCCCCCACAGATGTAAGGACATCGTGAGATCCAGGTCTCTCTTCGTTCGTTGAAGGAATTCCCTTTAGATCAGGACGGTAACGTGCTAATAAGCCTGAGGCATCACCCGCAAATCCACCGCTGGCGAATAAAACTGAACCCTCGAGGTTGTGCTTCTGACCCTCGAATTCGTATTCAACGCCCTTGACGACATCTCCTTCTTTCAGTAATGCCTTGACTTCTGCAAGGTTAGTTATAGAAAACCTCTTGTTCTCCTTAAGTTTGTTCAATAAAGCGATGACAATAGCGGCTCCAGGTGGTGTCTTTCCAGCGCCGCGATGTGTTCGGGCGACGCTGTGGCCGCCAAGAGGTGCAACGACACTGAGGTCTACACCGATCTCGTCAACAAGCCAGTCGATAGCCGCGGCTGATTCGGTTGTGAGCTTCGTAATGAGAGCTTTGCGGTCGACAGGTGGTTGGTTGAGTTGGAAACGTGATCCAGCTGAACGTACAGAATCGCTATAGAAAAGTGTATCGCTGTCTATTCCAGCAGCGCGCTGGTACTTGGTGCCCGCACCATTGATGCCAGATGAAGCCTTGATGCTATTACCGCCGGGTTTGGGTGCGCGATCGAGTAAATGAACTGATGGCGCCCCGCGCTGCAGAGCCTCATACGATGCCGATAAGCCTGCGAGACCGGAGCCGACCACAATGACGGGACGAAGAGTAGAAGAAGACATAGTCTTTGAGAATACAGAAGTAACAGTAGAAGAGTTGAGAATATTTCCGTACAGCATAGCAGTAAGAGCGACTGCAAAACTAATGCACGAGAGAAACAGGATCTGCGGCCTACTCATTGTCCAGCGAAGGATACGAGGCATTGAAGGTTTATTGCGGGGTGAGCCATGGGCGGTTATCGGCGACGCGGACTCTTTATAGAATGGTATCTCAGCTCATATGAGATCGGTCAGCAGTTTTGGTTGTTGGACGATGGTGGACTGTTGTGGTCGTGGCTCACGGCTCATCAGGTGATGTCTGGACCATCGTACGATGGCCGGAAATGGTGTTTCTGGCTTACAAGGGAGGAAAAGGGGGATTGGGATGTTGTGATGTATGATGCGGTTATCCGTAGATCTTGCCAGGTCGGCCCAGAAGTATCTCGGTAGATGGGTATAATTGTCAATTCTCCAATGAATGCCGTGATTCCTCTTGGGTACGGTAATATTATCCGGCGGCCGGTCCCGGGTCCCGGAGGTACGACCGGCCCCACTTTCGGCGTAATAAAGACAAAAGGCGATGGAGGACTAATTGTCCTAAATAAGCAGCCCAACAAGGGCTCTGGATGCTCGTGGCTGTTTGGCGCTAAAATTGGCATGCAATATGAACCAGCGGGGTCATCATCCTGTGATTATTGACTCGACATAGAAAGGGCCCAAATGAAGCTGATGAAGCTCAATCGGTAAAGAAGCCAACTGCCTCAGGTGACCATGTAAACAAGTTGTATGCGTGCACTTAATGAGATGTGTTCAGTAATGGTCATCGAGTTTATTAAAAGTATGTACGTCATCCTAATTTATACCACATTTCAACCACCTTCTATGTGAGCCGCAGTCTTCCCCGCGGCAGCGGTTGATGAGAATAGCCGACCTCGGTCGGCTGAAACAGCAAATGACCTCCCAAAACTCCTTCAATGCAGACTACAACAGATGTTCACCTCATGTGAGATTCATGCCTCCTTTCATGAGAATCCAAGTCGTAAAGCGTGAAATACAAGCAAATTTTGTCTAAGCCAGGTTGTGCTCAGCCTTTTCGTGACGGTGTGCCCGACCCTCATCAGACCAGGGGAAGTGAATGACAGGAACTTGGAAGAAGGAGTTGCTAGGTTGGGTATTAGTGATGATGTACTCTTGATCGGGGTGTTGAGAAAAACATACCTGCTGTCCTGGAGACCGGCGAGGGCATTGTACCATGCCATGAAGGCAGCCAAGAAACCAAATAATCCTGCGGCCTTTTGGAGGTTGAGCTGCGCGGCGTGGTTACCCAAATCGTGGGCGTAGTTCTCGCAAGCGAGTAGGAGGAAGCAGATATCGAGGAAGAAGAACAGAGAGAAGAAGGCAACAGTGGACCTGAGGGTGCAGATGAGAAGGAGGGTGGTAAAGATGAACCAGCCAGTCAGGAAGAAACCCATGACAGAGCCAGTATCACCCTCGTAGGGTCCATCAGCACCGAGGACGTTCCAGGTGGGTGTTAGAAGAAGACCGTAGCAGATCCAGAAACCTCCGTATGATGAAAGAGCTGTAGCACCGAAGGTGTTTCCAACGGCCATTTCCCTGTACATGTTAGTACATACTAAAGTGACAGTTAAGGTGATAAACGTACCACATGCCAGCACAGAGCTGGACGAGACCTCCATAACCAAAGGCTACAGGAATAGCAATGGCAGAAGAGGTTTCGCCACGGACGTGCATGTTGATGCATGACAGAACAAAGGTAGTGAGGGCGAAAGCGCAGAGTCCAAGAGGAGCCGGGTTGGCAAACTTGCGGTGCTCTGCGGGCTTCCAGAGACCGGGCTGCAGAGTACCACCGAAAGCAGGGTGAACTGCCTGTGGGTTGTCATAAATATGCGGGCGAGCTTGTTGGTAAGCGGCAGTGGTCTGGCGCTCAAGAGTCTTGTCCGAGTCGTGCTCGATAGTGGCGTGCCGTTGCATCTCGGGCATTTGGCCGTGAGAAGCCATTGTTATGTGCTTTGAGACTTGGGATATAAGTCTGTGATGATTCTATAAGTGGGTGATATATGTCAAAAAGGACAAGAGACAGGCGAGTCTATATCAAAACGACGGGTTAAAAGTGTAAGATGAATGGCACGAGCAAGTGGCAATGGGCGAAGAGACGAGGTTTATAAACATGAGAAGAGAAGTGAACGCGATGCGGTATCTAATTAGGTTCTGGGGAGGGCCATGTCCTCGAGAGCTAGAGAGGCAAACCTGTGGAGTGATATGGAGACTGGAGTGGAGTGACGGTGGAGTGTGCCCCAACGAGGGCGTGGAGAAAGAGAGAAAAAACACAAGAAACTGGGCAAGGATGTTTTTTTGGGGGTTGAGTCTAGACTCGAAATGGTTGAGGATGTGCCTACAAGGGACGTTGTGTGCAGGATATTTGGGGGGAAGCGATGTGATTGACATGTAAATCACCTGGATTAGTATTCCCAATGATCGAATACGCGGGACAATCACTTTCAACTGCGGATATCTCGAGTCTGTTTGGTGGTGATCCATGATAATGTGATATAACATGGGGCACTACCTAGATCGACCAACTCACAATCTTCAGCAAATCCGATACCGGTATAAATCAATTGGAACCGTCGATCAACGAACTCATCTTTAGAAAGAACCATTCACTGAATCAACGTCCGGAGAATAAACAGCGCAAGCGTCCGCGGGGAAAACATCCAAGCACACGTGGGGGACAGAGGAATAGTGATCGGCTTTTCACCAGACACGCACGGCCAAAGGTACTCGGCACAGATGCCGTGAGTTTGCATGGGGCATTGACTTCCATGTGTTTTGAGGAGAACAGAACGTATCGACTGGTGCGCATTACACATCATCTGCATGCATATCAGATCTGTAAGGACTAGGGGTTCACGGTTTTGCGGAGAGGGTAACTTGAGACGAGACTGTTAGACCAAGGAGGGTTGATGTGATTCTCGGGAATTAGTATCGGCAGAGGTTGAGGTGAAGTTTGGATAATATATCTTGTTTCAGTTGCATGATGGGCAACGATATCATGCCTTGTAAACGGACAATTCCCTCCGCAACGCTGGTCCAAACGTCTGTATCTAAAGCCAATCTCGTTGAAACCAGTCGACGAACAAACTAAGCAAAACCCTCTACGCTCAACTTTCAGGGCGATCAACCAAGTAGCTTCCCACTGAAAACGTGGAAAGCCACGCGAAATTAACCCTTAGCGCCAGGCGGTTCAAACGCAAGAAACCTGCGTAAATCCGGCACCATTGGGGAAACGCGGTAGTACAGACTTTTAGATAGGAACCATGATGCAAAGTGTGAGAAGCGGCGCGGTCTCTTTCATGTTAGTGGCAGGGGCATGCAGCTGATGGTGTACGGATACGATTCCTCCGACGGCTGCGGCCGAGATGCAAAAGAGTCAGGACAGGACAGAAAGAACAAGAGAAAAGACACGGGCAGACTGACTGGGCGTGGCTGTGAGGGGTAGAATTGGAGAAGTTGTAAGCAAGGGGGTGTGCTCTTGAGTAATTGTCCGGAAGAATAAGCCTATGACAGCATCGCGTACCAGCAAAACCCACTTCACTCTAACAAACTTCAACACTCTGCATCGACAGATAAAACAGAAGGATTGGGAAAATCTGGAGAGGATTTAAACTTGAATTAAGAATCCTGGGGGAGATTCTGGGGTCTGGAGTACCTCAGATCCGGCTTCTTCCCCAGAAATCTCGTCGACAACCGATGAACTCCGACAAGTAACAAGCAAAGCTCGTGGACGATGGCCGAGTGTGGGCCGTGACAGCATCACTTTCGTCACTGCTCCAGAGAGGCGAGGTTGCAGAGACCCATTTTATTTTTATTCTATTTTATTCAATGCATCCCTCGTTTGTGCTGTGCATATACGCTGTTGAAAGACGACGCTGAGCTGGCTCGAGTAGAATGTCCAAACGACACAGCCAAGAATTGAAAGCTACGATCATGAAATCACGGTGACGGACTTTAAAGAGCAGCGTCTCGTTATGACAGCAGCCAAGACTTTATCTTGTTCTTTCTCCAAGAGGAGGGAACTAAAAAGGGGTAGGGTTCTCCTCAGGATTTGGAGAAGTGAACTATGGCTGAGAACCGGGAATAGCGAGAGGTAGCATCCACAGTAAGACAACAGAAAACAGAAAAGGGCCGTTTGCCAATTCCTCAGTCTCAAATCTCAGCCTAGGGGCCTGTGCTAATGGCCAAAGACCAGCTCGAGCCTTTTTATCCTTATTACCTCGGCTGCCAGTCGGTTACAAGACACATTCGACTCATGAGCCCCAATTAACTGCAGAGCCTCTAAAAGCCTCTAAAAGCCTCCAGTCCAGCATCTGCGGGACTGCACTAATAGCCAAGACAGCGTTCGGCATTCATGGCTTGGCGGCAGCTTGGACAAAGATTTCCAGTGATTGACATGCACTTATGTTAGCTACTGAACCGTCAAGATGCCAATGACGAGTACGGCAAATAACGAGTGCTATGACTCAAGTTTGCGCCTCCATCGCAGAGATGAAACCCTTGCTGTGAGTGGCATTCAGGCTGTTTTCCAGAAGCGACGAGGTACAGGGGTCATGTCTTGGAGTTAGGGGCTTTAGTGCAGCAACCTCCGATATCCGTCAAAATTGGGTTGTTTTTACTGAAATGTTGTTTGGATCGATGAATGCAATGTCTCTCGACTATCAGAACCTGCAGTAATATTCTTCTACAGACCTCGCTCAAATCTGTGAAATCACTACCGTAAAAGTCGTAGCAGAATTTGCCCCCATCATCATAACCTGACGGGTTCCACCATCATCCTTGATCGTATGAGCGAGGCTCCGCTTGCTCGACATTATCTCGCCACCTCCATATTCCGCCCGCGGAAAATCCCATGATTCGTCCTCCAACTTCTCTGGTTTATTCTGTCCTGTTGGTAGACAAAGAGAAATGCGGATCCGATGCAGTACAAATCAGTAAGCATTAACAATCTTTACGACACAGCATCAAATGTCAACCTGCCAGAACACAAATAGCACCGGCTCGTCATGATAAAAACATGTTTTTCACGTCTGCTTTGGCACAGACCAGCCAAGACAAAAGAGCCGCGGAGCCAAGGCCAAGCTAGACAGGGATGAGATCTGCTGCCGCTCATCAAAAGGGTCCTGAGCAGCAACCGTCGAGGGGACATCAAGATGCCGTGTTTGCCATTTAGTGTTGCAGACCGGAATTAAATATCCGTGGTCAATTTGGGGGTCGCATGCACAACCTTTGTTGAGTGAGTGTTGAGTTGATGAACCTTTGTGTATCCTTTGCAAGCATTACCCCTGACTTGTTGCCGTAAGATTTAAACACCATAAACATGTCCATTCGACTGGGCTCGTTGAATAATTGTCTTCGGTTATGTATCTCTACCTACTGCTCCAGGGAAAGATAGCTTGACACTTCTGCAAGAGGGTTTCACACCTTCTTTGGGCGACCTCCATATCTCTGGTTGATATCTCCTGATATCTGTGAGTGATATCTGTGAGATGGTTGGTAGTGAGTGCACAATCTGGAAATACAACTTGGAGACACTCCTTCTTGAGGTCCACCATTGCCAACATAACCTCGGCTCTGCTCTCTCGGTAAGCTTCAGGGACTAGACACGACTCGAGGGAAATTATATCCAGATCACAGACAGTGTGTTGAATTGAACTCTAGTAATCTTTACGTACGCGAGATTCGTCCTTCTGGTACATTGGTAATAACTGATGCCATCCGACCTTCAGGGGATACCTCGCTACTCCGTGCCATCTTCTGCACAGTGATGATCACGCAAGCAATTATCTGTCTCACAAAGCTTTGGGTAAATAATTGATATCGTAGTGGCCTGATTACAGTTCCACTCGGCATCTTCGGGGCTTGTTGGTAGAGGCCGAGACCTCCGTCAGGGTCCTTTGCTCAGGACTGCATTACATATCGGATTACCAATAGTCATCCATTTCATGTTGGCCAAGTCTGGGAATGCGGTATTGGGAAGCAACTCGTTGCGCGGTGTACTTCGGAAGAAAAGGCGAGGCGACCCCTTGATGTCTTGAGTAAAGGATGCGGTGTTTCTGTTTCATGACTTGGTCACTCCTCATTTCAAACAATCTCTCATCACAACTTACGCTCGGTCATATTGATCTCTCTGGTTGTAATCAAGTCCATAGATAGCCTTTGCTGTATCATTTAATCTCGTAGTTTATAGATCCGTAGTCGTGCGACTCGATCTGAACTCGACGTAAGTCTCCATTTCATAAGCATTGACGAGTCTATCCCCACGGGGAAGATCTCCATATTGGATCTGAGGGCACGTTTGTCAAATGCGAGTTTCATCTTCACTTGCCACGCGCCGAGATATCCGAGCTCCACTCAGTGCAAACTTGGAGTGAGTGTTAAATTGTGACAGTATTTGGCACCATAGATATCCCAATGCCATTACTACAACCTTAGAGTATGCAGCATACACACTTGTGTCAATCAAAATACAAGAACAAATACTCTTATTTTAAACGTACTTCCAACCTATCTGTCACCCAAACTGACCTCTCCAGAACAAACAAAGCATAGTAGAAAAGCACGCCAAAGAAATACTTACCTCCGTCTCAAAACTCCAGTCACCTTACGCGTACCTACCTGATTCCACCTGGACCATCTATTCGACCGCGAACCTATAACGCTCACCGTAATACATTGGAAGATAAAACTCCCCTGCTCTTGGAGAATCCATCAACTGCGTAGATCCCCAGATCCAGTCAGGTTCATTGCTCTCGTCTACCGCCTGCTCAGGGTCTGCTACAATCCGAACCTGAATATCCTTGGTCCAGCAAGTCAGAGCAGCCGCAATTCTGAGAAGTTCTAGTACATACTGACCCACGAAACTTAGGAGAATGCACAAGAAGATCGTGAAGAAAGTGTATTCGGCGCCGCTCCTACGTATATATAGAGCAGTACTCAGAGATGCGAGCATTTGCATAATCAGCAGTAAGATACCTAAATAGATCCAGAAGGCTTTTGCATGACTGAGACTTTCGTCAAAGTATGCGAGGACGATGACAAACGCATCATTAACCAAGGTAAATGAGACAAAACCAGCCAACCAAGTAGTGAAGCAAGTCAGCGGGAACATAGAGCGCGACTTGTGATGAAGCATCGATGCACTCAGACTCCAAGTGCTGTGCGTCGTGCGGATATACTCGCCAATGAAAGAGAAGATAGATGGCATCTCGATTTGCACAGTCGTGTCGGGAACGTCCTGGAACACAATCCTACCAGACTCTTGAAGGAAGTAGCAGTTGAAAAAGCAATGTTCTTCGCCCTGTAGGGCGCCTTCATGTGCAAATGAACTCCTGTTGTTCTCGAATTCGGCCCTGAACTGCTGTTCGGCACTGGAGTAAGTGCGGAACAATACAGTTGAGCCGCCAAACAGAGCAGAACGGTCAAGTGCGTTGATAGCTCTATTGTCGTCCGCCAAAAGTCCGTAGTAAAAGGATAGGATACATGCCCAATGTGCCTTGAGCATATTTCCAGGCTTGCGTACAACCTTGGGCACTGCGACAGCAGACACAGCACGATCGTCAAAGGGGGCCAAAGCTGAACGGAGAAACCCTCTAGGCCAGTAGACACCTTGATCAGTTACCACGGTCACTTTGCCTTCGATTACACTCATGGTGTGTGCTATCATACGCCGCTTGTTGACCTTGTGTACAGCTCCAACGCTGATCTGAGTGTTGGAGATATACTGCCTTCGTAGACGAGTCAACTTGTTGTTGACCTGAGTCTGAGCCTCGATGCCAATTGTCACAATGTACAAATGCTGAGGAAGGTTCTCTAAGATGCTGCGAAGACATTCATCGAGGTTAGGATCGTTTGGGTTGAGGACTGGCAGAATAACACAACAATTGTCGTGTGAGACAGCGGGTCTCTGACGGAGAATGACAGCATGATATCGTCTGTTGCCAGCGATGTTGATACCGATCTTGGCCAGACGGAAGAACAGGATGATACCGAGGAAAACAAGGCAGACTATCGAGCCTGGGCCGGTTACTGGTGATTCCAACATCTTGAGTCAAGAGGTTGGTTTGGGAAAAGTAGAAGATCTCGATCTAAATACGGGATTTTTAAGAATATAGAAATCGAACTCGACTAGCTTAGGGGAGTTAAAGAGAGTAGAGGTTTTGAGGATTTATATGCGCCATCTATTTCAGACTATAGGTGATGTCCAAGCATGCTGTTCTTCTGTACTGGTGAGTCGCAGAAACAATAGTATTGTTATTTAGGTATCCTAGACGTTGTCGCCCTGCATTGTTCAATTCCTGGGGCTTTGCAAACCCAGAACAATGGCTCTGTGCATTTCTACCGTATGCTGCAAAAAAGATCAACGTCATCGAATGCGACTTCAGTATAACAATTGGACTTGCTGCAAATGTTCTTAAAGACCAATTGCGTTGGAACATGGCAGGTTCCAAGGGTGTTGTTCTATTGGTCCGATTACGTTTTTGGAATAGAAGAACCTTTAGTTTTTCACTGCATTCTTAACTCACTGCAAATGCTCAAGTGATGGCCCGAACCGCAGAAACCAGCCCTGTCTGGTTTCTTCACTGCAATTTTAACCCACCTCAGAGGCTCAAGACCTACTTTCAAGTGTTGTCAACGATCAATTTATATGGCTAGGCTCACCGATCAAAACGGGTTCCAAGGATCCCTTGTTGTTCTATTAGTTCAATGTTGGAGTCTTGAATAGCTCCAGCACACGATAACCTTTACCGCAATTTCAACCCACCATGACAGCTCAGAGTATAGAGTGCACGGCAAAAGTGAGCGAACAGCGCCCGTGAAAGTTCTAGCTTATTATTGGTCAAGGAAACTTGCACGTATTCACTGCAAAAGCGCAAGGTGCAGGCCAAACCAACGCCTCCAACAATTCAAGCCCATAAGTCCCATACAAACCTGACATCCTGACTTGCTTGATACCCAATTGAAGCTAGGTACCCAAGGTTTTCACTGCAATTTTAACCTACCCCAAAGGTTTAAGATTTGGGATTCACGAATGGGGATCATCAGATCAAACCTGACTTCGTCCTGTTTGTGAGATCTCTCAGACCTTATAGCAGATTGTAAATATCTGCAGATTTCTCCAGGGGATACATATAGCCTGGTAGGTCTGTTGGTTAACACGGATTCTTTCATAATACATCTGGCCAAACAGAACAATCACAGAAAATATAGCGTATATAACGTTGCAATCGCGTTTTGGCCGAATTAACTGACCAAATACGGATACCTGTGAAACAACGGAAAGGCGGAAGTGGGAGCGGGTATCGGAGCAATAGCCGACGAATTATCCGTATTTCATCTCAGATACTGCTGCCCCCGCCTTATCCCCAGACCGAAATCTTACCTATCAAACGGTCTCGGTTCGGTTCTTAACTGTATACGGAAGTCAAAAGGAGACTCGACATCTGCTCAATAAGCAACACTTGTTAATTCCTTACTGTATACAGGAGAAGTGTCGCTCACTCGTCACACGGCCAACTTGAGTATTTATAATCACAACAAAAACAGTACTGTATACAGCTTAGGTTAGCAGAATGGCTTAAGCCCCGCGGGGTTATGTGCCGCCAACCGAAGCCAAGATGCATCACGAACTGTCCCCGGTCTATCCCCGGACGCCATTTCCGGTCCTCGGGGGGTCCCCTAGTCTACGTTGAGCGTAAAGCCGTAAGGATCATAAGAAGCACCTGGTTCCCTTTTTCGGGCCAAATTTAATCATGACTCCTTCATCCGCCTTTTGGTAGTGTCCGTGTTCATTGCTGCAATTATGGGAGAACCGGACGAGAAGAAAATGCCCCGGGACTCGGCTCCGGAGACGGGCACGGCGAGGACAAGTCAAGATACTACCACTACCGAAGAAGGTGATGTCGATGTTATCGCTCCGACACACGACATCCAGCAGCAGCTCTCGGCTCCAAACGAGAAAAAGGAAAAGGAGAATGGCGATATGTTTCCCCCTCAGACCAATATCCCACCACCGCCACCCAATGGAGGCTACGGATGGGTATGTACAGCCTGCGTGGCAACCATCAACGCCCATACCTGGGGACTCAATTCGAGTTACGGTGTCTTCCTCGCCCATTTCATCGCAAACAACACCTTCCCGGGTGCAACATCTCTTCACTATGCCTTTGTCGGATCCATGAGTATCGCATGTGCCATGCTCGTGTCCCCTCTTGCCACTCTCTGCGTCCGCGAGTTCGGCACCAAACCCACTCTCTTTGGCGGCATCATTCTGGAAACTGCTAGTTTGATATGTGCTAGCTTTGCGACCAAAATATACCAGCTCTTCCTCACGCAGGGCGTCCTGTTTGGCCTGGGAATGGGCTTCCTCTTTGTTCCGAGCGTCGGTATCGTTCCCCAATGGTTCACTACACGTCGATCTCTGGCGAATGGTATCTCTGCTGCTGGCTCGGGTCTGGGTGGCTTGTTGTACTCCTTGGCAGCCGGAGCAATCATCCGAAACATAAGTCTCGCGTGGGCATATCGAATCCTCGGTATCCTCGTCTTTATCGTCAACATCATCTGTACCATGCTCGTCAAGGACCGCAACAAGATTATAGGCTCTCGCCAGGTACCCTTCGACCTCGGACTCTTCAAGCGTGTCGAGTTCAACCTGCTTCTTGGATACGGCTGGTTTAGTATGCTGGGATACGTCGTCCTCATCTTTAGCTTAGCAAACTACGCCAACTTTATAGGCCTCAATGCTTCCCACGCCGCCATGGTCAGCGCCATCTTCAACCTAGGTCAGGCAGTCGGTCGTCCTTTCATCGGATATTTCAGTGACCGCACAGGACGCATCAACATGGCCTGCGCGACGACATGGATGGCTGCGGTTCTAGTGTTTGCGATCTGGATCAACGCCAAATCATATGCAGTCCTGCTTTTCTTTACCATAGTAGGAGGTGCGATGGCGGGAACTTACTGGGCTACCGTCGGTCCCGTCACAGCCGAGGTTGTTGGTCTCGCCGACGTCCCTTCAGCGCTCAACCTCACATGGCTCGTTATCAGCTTGCCTTGTACGTTCAGCACCCCAATTGCACTACAGATTGTCGCCGGTACCGGAAAGTACATTGGCGCCCAGATCTTTGTGGGCTTTATGTACCTCGCAGCAGGGTTATGCTTGTTCTTCCTCCGAGGGTGGAAGATTGGAGAGCTTGCCGAGATATCTCGTGCTACCAACGATGATCCAGAGGAGATCAGTCGGGTTAGGTCTCACGCGAGTGGCGCTGTCAGCATCAAGAGTAGGAGAGTTGGTCGGAAGAAGATGATGGTTGAATGTTATAAGCCAGGCAAAGTATAACAATGTTATATCTGCGCTCAGGTTGGAGATGCCCTTTCGAATATACAAAAGTCCACGTATACAAATTTCTACGAATGAAAGAACATTATATATAACATCTAGTGAATACTTTTATGTAATGGGACAAGTGGTTCGGCATGTACACGGCTGAGTGTAAGCACCATGGCATTAGCCACAGTATCTATATATATCCTTACATAACTGTTGCGATACTTCAAATCGAGACCTGTGACGTTTGCCACAATACTCAGAGGCCACTATTTACATGGATGCAAGAAAAATTATCAAGGTTCACCCTGCAGAACTTCTTATCCATGTCTCGGGGGTGAAAATATACGCCGTTCGTTGGGTGGCAGATGGGCGAATTTTGTTGTAAGCTATCGGCGTGTTTTTAAGCCCCCTAGCCAAGCTACCGCATCCCAGGAGGTGCTTCCTAGCCAATAGAAGCTATTAGCAAACAGAATTGATAGGAATATGCGGACACTTAAAACAAGATATATTGGTTCAGCTTCCCAGGTCATGCGTCGATGCTGCACATGATCAAGGTTCCATTGAAACCTTGTCTTGAATTCCATTTGCGGTAATCCGATGCAAATCACCAACGACGCACAATGAACTGACTCGACTCTACCCAATCTGCAACATGCACAATGTGCCGTGAAACATGGGCCTTTGTCATGTTGAGGCCCTCGGCTGCTTCTTACCTATCTCCCAATATGGGAAATTTGGATTCCTATGCAACTTGCTAGGAGACCGATGCACTTAAAGTCATCCGACAGTGTATGATTGGATGGATGTAGGTATGCAGAGAGGTTGTACGTAGCCAGGACCCCGAGATATCACGAGCCGGCTCGTCTGTTGGGACATCCGCTTTCTACGCATCATCGTTAACATTGTCTCAGCTTGGCCCCCAAACCCAGCATTGACGTCAAACTGACACGACGAAAATCAGGCTAAAGATGAGGTTGTCAAGTCCTGGCAAATGGGAGAGCTCGTGAGATTCTTGCCCGACTTTGGGTTACATTCTTCATGGTTAGCCCGAGCCTCGAGTGTCACTCGACCGCAGAGCCGCATCGGAATAAAGCTTGAGCTCCAAGCCCAGTTCTGGTGCTAATTAAACGATGCTGAAGCATTTAAATCTCTTTTTCTCATATAAACCATTCGAAGTATAGGTGATTGTCAGAACTTTTGTTCATGGTGGCCAACGCTGACATAACTTAGCTACTTTGCTTGTCCTACCATGCCTTCCGAAACGAACATTTATTATTGGAAATGTGTTAGTCGAACTATTGGCTCGATCCTGTGGTCTGTTCTCGTGGGCTAACTACCAACTGATAGTGCCAATGTCGCCAGGCCTGGAGCTGGACTTTATGTGCTAGTTGTTTGAACTGCCACCATATACGATGCGAGGCTTGTACTGTTTCCACCAGTTAAGAAGCAGAGATGTGACGAAGACATACATATGTAAATCGGTATGGAATTATCCGATAGCTGGGTTTTTGGAGATGATGCGCCTGCTTTTGAGGATGTTGGAACTAGGGATGAAAGCAAGGATGATAAAGATGATGAAATTTGCGGGGGGGTGATGGTAGGAACAAACATCATTCATCGATACCATTCCTTGATGTGCTTCTTGTGAGGAGCACAGCCACCTTGTTCTTTCACGTTACGCTATAGCAATGGGTCTCATTGTTGAAGTTGAGCAGTTTGTAATGTGTGAGAAACCGCTTGACTTGTATGGAAGAAACTATCTTATTTGCAAACAAGTTATTCTTAAGACCATTCAATTCACCTACAAGCTAAAGGTAAAGAAGCGGGAAGTGATCACTTGGTTTACCCCATTCATGTATGTGAATAGGGTAGACACGTGATCTGGCGTCGCAAAGGCTGGCCCGAACGCGTCTTTGGCCCCGCAAGATTCGCGACCTTTGACCTCACGTCATAACCTCTTGCTTAGCCCAAACTATATGGAATCTTGAACGACCTTGCGTCGTACTTGGCGCTTGAGGATGTGGATCCTGGAAAATTCCGAGGCTTTTGATGGTGAGTATTTCTATATTAGACTCGAACGTGGCTGACTTGTCTCTAGGTCGACGGCTATGGCTGCGACCAGGCAAGACCTATTTGTTCGGCCGGACAGCCGCAGAACGTAAGATCCCCAACCCGCCTACGGAGGTCGTATAGCTCAGTTGGTTTAGCTGGTCAATTGGCCATATCGCACAATACCATCTCGCGCAAGCATTTAACCATCACCGTCAGCCCCGTCGAAAAAGGCCAGGCGCATAATCCCACCAGCCGATCCACGCTCACGATTGAAGACTTGGCGACCAAGATAGGAACTGTGGTCGATGGAGAAAAGATCAAAGGTGACAAGAAGATGGTAGAGGGGAGTAGGGCTGAGTTTACTATGGGGAAATGCCCAAACAAGTTTTGGTAAGCCGTTTTATCCGATCTTGGTGTCACGCCGCTTACAATCTATAGCATCACATGGGAGCCTGTCGTCTTCGCATTCTCCTTTACCAGCAAGGAGCTACAAACAGACCCCCTAACTACACTCCGAAAAAGATTCGAGCATCTTGACATCAAACTCGTAACAGAATACGTTAACGCCACAACGCACGTCGTTTCCAAGAAGCGAAATACCGCCAAGGGTCTTCAGGCCTTGATCAACGGCAAGCATATAGTAACGGAGACTTTCCTTGATGCTGTGGCGGAAGCCGGAGGCTTGCCAGATGGAGCTGAAATCACCGACCTTAGCCCTCTAGAGCAGGACTTCAATCAAAACTGGCCTGATGCTTTGCAGCACCTACCCCCAACAGGCGGCGAACCTGTACAACATCCCGACTCGGTGTATGCACCAGATCCAGGACGACACGACATATTCGAAGGTTACACCTTTATTTTCTACGACAACATCCAGTACAACAATTTGCTAGCGCCTATTACGAATGGTGGCGGCAAGGCGTTATTACGAGACGTCGAGGCCGAAGAAACTCAAGTTGACGAATTTGTTCAGTATGTCAAAAGTGTTGCTGGCGAGAAGGGCCTCGGTGCTTTTAATGACGGTAGCGAGGGCAAGGGCGTAGTGGTAGTACGTTTTGTGCCTTCAAAGGGAGGCTCAATTGATTGGTATGTTGAGTTTTTCAGAGCCGTATCTCTCAGACTGGATCATCGCCCTATTGAGCAGAGCGAATTTCTAGAGGCAATTCTCATCAAAGATGCGAGTATCCTTCGACGACCTCTGGAGGTCGAAAACTCGCCACAGAATACCCAGGAGCAACACCAAACCCGTCAAGCGACTGGAGCGTCAAACGGTACCCAACAGCCAGTCACACAAGTTCAGACATCACAATCAGTAGAGGAGTCGCAGCCAGCTCCCAGACGAGGACGGGCTAGAAAAATCGTCAAGAGACGGTTCGCAGGGTTTGACGATGATTCAGATGTGGGTATGGATGATATTCCCGTAGCGCCGGCGCCTGCAAGACAACCTGCAACCCAAGCGGCGACTCAGGCAGCGATACAAGCGCAAAGCGATGAGGATGGATTGTTTGTCTCTCAGGAACCAGATTACCACCCAGAGACGCAGCCAACAGGCAACACTCGCACGTCGCAAAGGAAAAGGCGAGTTTCGCTGTTGCCTGAAGATGATCTCATGGATGGTATGACAACTGCGGCAGAGAGATTCAAGCGTCAACGGATAGAAAGAGGCGAAGACCTGAACGAGCCAGCTCAGCAGATGGAAACTCAAACTGCCGAGAAAGTCCCAGAGCCAAAGAAGAAGAAGATCAAGAAAGAATTCGATATCTTGGCACTCGCTGCCCAAAACAGAGAGGAGGAGGAAGCCCGCGCTCGAGCTGAGAAGGAAGATCTCGCAAACCTACCTGACGATGTCGATCTTTCTGAAATACGCAGACTCAATATCGTAGAGGAGATTGAGATACGACAGCCCAGTCATGGCCGGACTCGAGAACAAGACATTCGTGACGGACGATGGGATCCAAAGTGGAACGGGATGAAGAACTTCAAAAAGTTCAGACAGCGAGGAGAAGTTACAGGTCGACAACCAGCGAGGACCATTGTGCCCTTAACACAAGTCAAGACGAAAGAGTTCGGCGTTGGAGACGATTACTGGCTTGAGGACGATGAGACAGACCGAAGGAAGGGAAATCCGAACCAACCCTCAGGGGTAGAGTCACAGCCTTCAGCTCCAGCCTCGGTTCCATCACGCACGCAGAAAAAGACAATCGCTACCGTTTTATCCGACAGCAGCGACGACGAAAACAACCAGGTCTCAGAACAATCACCGGCACTAGCAGCGCGCACTCGAGCGGCGCAAGTCGCGGCATCGCAAACACAGTCCCAAGCCAAGTCAAAAAGCCAGTCATCCCGGACCACCAGTCAGGGGAGCAAACGATCTGCAGCAGAGCCTGCCGCTGGACAGCAGCCTCTGAAGCGCTCTCGGCAGACGAGGAGAGCTTTAGAAATCGCGGATAGCGATGATAGTGATGATGAACTCAAGTTTCGATTTGGAAAGAGACGGTAAAGGCCAGTCTCTATGGGGTATCTTTCTAGCTAATGTACATCTATCGGTTACAAGGGGAGCATCTATGGCGCAAACAATATGTTCTAATACATGTAAAAATCCTTCTCCTGTAATGCATGCGCTTGACATTTGCGTCCCTACATTTCGAATCGGCTCTTAAGTGATCACCTAATCCATCTGGTCCATCTTACTCTCAGCACCTTCAGATTCTTCAACAAGAAGGCCTACTAGACACGCTGAAAGCATGGTCTCGTAGTTAACCCATGGGTGCACCTCGCCGAACAATTTAGTGCCGTCACGGCCAGCACCACGCAACAGCTCGGGAACACCGCCAGGATGGAAGTCGGCATACGGCGAAACATTGTATACCTTGCCGTTGAGCGCCATCCATGCATCCTTGCCCTTGCGACCTGTCATGCGCTTCAGCATGGAAGGAGTTACACGCAAGTACGGTGTTTGAGACTCAACACCGCGGAGGTCGGCATTGGGTCCAGAGATACGAGCCCAGTCAAGAGGAGAGTGCCCTGGAGTCAAGAGGACCTTACGGTTAGGCTTGCTGGGCTTAGAAGAGTGTGTAGGTGGTGGCGCCAGGCCACCTGATGCTGGAGGACCTCGGTTCGGGACAGGACCGCGGGCTCGTTGGGGTGAGTTTGCAGCGGGAAACTGTGACAGTGATGGCAGGCGACCGGCCGATAAACCAGAGGATGCCGAAGGAGGAAGACGTCCCGGAGGTGGAGGCGGGGGCATCATAGGGGACAGGCTCGGAGGG
>JAAGWP010000476.1:0-24945 GCA_013266165.1 Fusarium graminum
GTTCCATAAAAGGCCTGGCAAAGCTTGACGCTGGCTGGTTGTCTCACGGTACGCGCTGGGTACTTCGGGCGATATGCTGCTACTTTTGGCTCAATAAGTGGTCTCTGGCTTGGTTAACGGGTACGGGTTTTGAGCTTCGGGGGCTCAGGACTTGTGTGGATACGCAATGACGTCTGGCTGCTTGGCTTTTGCGGCTGGGGCTTGTCTTTTCTTCTCCTGAAATGAGGTTGAATTGAGCTGGATAACTGAGACACTGGATGAACTGAACTCAACTGAAATGCTGCCAAT
Organism: Fusarium graminum; assembly: GCA_013266165.1. Classification (NCBI taxonomy): domain Eukaryota; kingdom Fungi; phylum Ascomycota; class Sordariomycetes; order Hypocreales; family Nectriaceae; genus Fusarium; species Fusarium graminum. The sequence goes on from JAAGWP010000476.1 coordinate 289, forward strand.
AACAATAACTCGGCTGATTCAATTTGTCCTTCCAGGTGTGATGGAGTTGGCATTTGCAGGAACATGATACATTAACCGTGTCTAGGACAGTGCGCATACACGATGCCGTGTCTTTCTTTTCTACAGCCCTTACCTTACCAGGCTCGTGCTCATCCATACCCATACTTTATGTTCATGCTTACCCGTACAAGTATTCCTCACCCGTCACATTGCTACTCCTATCGTGTTGTGTCGTGTGCTGTCGCAAATAGCTTGTCCATCTACGCTACGTACGCGCTACCGTTACCATTACGGATCCGTGGCATTGGAAACGAGGCATCCTTCCATCGTCAGCGGGTCTCGCGGCTCTCTTCCATCCCTCCTCAAGACCGATGACAAGTGGAGCAGATTTTCATTCATCAGCAGAGGTATCCCTACATAGACATTCAGCTAATATCGCCAGGGAAGCGAAAGTGAGTAACTAATCAATCACATCTTATTTAGCATGTTTGAAAGTCGTTCGCTTGTAGGAAATAAAATCATCATTCATTCTGGAACTTCCGCACAACTACCTAGCTTGGCTAAGCTGTTTTGTCTTACTTAGGATGCCACTTAATTGTTGTCTGCGAGCCGAACAATGACAACCCTTTTGGACCCTGCCACTTCGAAACATGTTGCCCAGGGTTTCCTCGTATTTGTATGTTTGATCTGCACATCCGTCTCTGCAAATCTCAACTACTGCAACCACGAATCACTAAATTCCCTACCATCATCACGCAGCCAGCATAAAACCCTCCTGAAATGTCTACAGCCACAGCACGTACCAAGGACAACATGTACTTGCAATAAGCTACAAGAGCATTAATTATTAATCTTCATTGCCCAATGCTTCTCAGCCTGGGGTGGCTTTGACCAACAGTGCTGCTGGTGCATATTTCATCCTCAGGGATGAGGTGAGGTGCTTTTCTCTGAACGCCAAAGCAAATTGTTGCAAGGGGTCGGCGGACGAATATACCTACAAGAAAGTCCGTGGCGTCGGGCAATAAGGTAGCCCGATGAAATACAGTGTGCGGTGGAATCTGGCACCTAGTTATATCCGTCCAGGATCTTATGCCATTAGTTGTCACTATGGCGAGTCCAAATAGCAGCGCTGGATTGAGCCTCAAACATTACGTAGGGCCTGGAGAGCAACAAACTCTGTCTGACACAACGAACGGACCCTGCGTACAGTACTTCCAAGTACCTCACAGTGACATGCAATGCGGCCCTTCACGTCTGGAGCCTAGATGTTTACGCAGACGATTCCCAAACCAGCTGGATTGGAGTCAAGATTGACACCTTGGTCAGAGGCCAGCGCCTGAACTATTATTACAGTAATTATTGGATGCCTGGGTGATGGAAGGAGTAGGATCAGCGCAAGCCAACCATCAACCCCACGGTCACCCTCGTTCACAGTGCTTGGTCGTTTCGAAGGGCTGTTTGAGATGGGGAAAATGGGTAGCATTAGACATTAGCTTTAGATTATCAGTTACGTACAAGTTAATCACATAATTACCTTCCCCATGTCTCACCCAATCCGCTCTCAAATGAACGTTGCTGGTCTTGTCCTCAAACCGAGATCAACATAATTGTAGAACTTCTACTTCCCGAATCACCGCCAGCCACATCCCGTTGCATTGTTTGGTTCCTGGTGGTGTGGCTGCTGTCCAAGACAATCCCTAAACCGGTTGCATTTTTCGGCATCGGCCGGCACATGTTTGAATCGCCAATGGTTTCTCCAGACTCTGACTGCTGCTTCACAACATCATAGGCTTCAACAGTCATCAACCCCCATCGGAGAACGGTTCAAAAGTCGTCATCAACTATCACATCCATCACAGGCAGAAACTCTCAAAGCCATTGATCCCCTGGTCTGGTTGAAAATTCAAACCCTCCTGCATTACCTTGCACCCCCCCTTTTTTTCCCTCACATCGGAAATATCTTGTTCCCATTTGTCCGTTCTCGTGGCTGAGGCTTGCCGTCTCGTCTGTTCGCCTCGTAAGATCTGCAAAACCAACTCACATAAACATGACGTCTTGGTTGGTCGTTTCCTGCAGCTGTAGCTGCAGCCCAAACGACTCAACCTGGCCTGGCGTTACAGTGGGAATGGAATATCCGATAAACTGGGGGAAAATGCCCGGTTACCATGTTTTACTTCTCGTATTGCAGACCGACTCCAACAGCACATGATGGTTAATCGCAAACTATATTTAAACAATGCCAAATCCCATCTAGCCAAGTCTTGGAAGTTTCGTACCCGACTCGTACTTGGCTTTCAGCCTTCACTCGGCCGACTCATGTACGAATTCCAAGTGACACGAGTTTCTATTCACAGGGGAGCATGTCCCGTAAAACAGGGGGCTTACGGCCCTGCAGGTCGCACCCAAGGCCAAGCCAACAACGTCCATGATCATCGCCTCATCCGTACCGTGTACTGTAGTGACAACAAAAAATATGGACTCGTGCTGTTAGGGGGTCCGTCAACGTTTGAGTAAGAATCTCTTAGGGAACCGACATGCCACAAGACTCCCTCGGCTGTCAAAAAGGCTTGTGTTTGACAAGGCGCTTGAATCACTGACCGCTGAGTGGATGAGTTGTGTTGTCATGGAGGAAAAAAACTGAACCCCCCCGACTGTTACATGCACTAATTATTGTAAAGACAGATCTGGGCTGCGTCATACTTCAGTCCCCTGTTTTGTATATCGCTCGGTTTGAGGGGCTGAGCAGTAGCCGAAATTGAGCGTGCGCATCAGGAAAGGGAGAGACAAAGGTCACTCGCTTGCCAGATCAAAAGGCCAACGAGTTCAACAACTCACGAGAGGCTGTGAGAAGCTGTCTCGTGCTAAGTTCTTAGCTCTGATCTTGGCTCCGTTGTCGGCTCCAATTTTCGGGTGCGTGCTCTTAACAGCGTGCGTAGTGCGTCTGCGTGTGCAGCTGCATCTGCATCCGCTTGTCTGTGTGTGTGCATCTGGTACCTTTTTATAGAACATTCCGGAAAATCGCCGTACCCTGGTCCTGTCCTGCCTGTCCTGTCCTGTCCCGTCCTCCTCAAAATCCAAAAACGGCCCCGTCGCATCTGTGGCTCCCTTGGTCCCTGATCCCTTCTTACTGGAGGGGAGGGCTCGGCTTAGTGTCCGTGTGTTGATGCTGGTTTTTGTTGCGCTTACCAATAATTTGACTTTTGTATTTCTGAGGCGGAACGTCTTCTCGTTGCCTGTCTCGGACCGCTGTTTCCGTTGGAGCATGCCAGGAACAAATGCTTGACAACAAATTTGAGTAGATATGCATAGATTACCCAGGTTGTTACGAAGCAGCCAGTGCCCTGCTGGTGTATCAACCTTAATAGGGACGGCCTAATTCAAAAATTCTCAAGTGCTTATACATCCTAGCCTACCCCAGCTTCGAAATATCACATCGTGTTTCTTCTTGAGTCGTCTGGTTGTTAGCCTTCGCAGTAGAAGCCCATTTTAGCTAAAAGCTATACATTTGGCTCGCTCCTGTCTGGCAATGCATGCAGCAGCTTCACGTGACGTTTCTTTCCTATTAAGGCAAGTTCGAAGCTCACCGAGATGTCATCAGGCCCACTTTAATCATAGAGTCACATGAAAGGATGATTGTCGTGATTGTTCAAAGAAGGAAGGAAGATAATACTTTAAACGAACTTCATATATACAGTACAATTCAAAGCTAAACTGTAAGATGAATACAGAATCGCTACAGTCCTTCTCTTCTACTCTCTCCTCTCCCACTGATATTGATCTTGAGGAATTCCTCGACATTCAACGTCTCTGTGACGGTTCCTCAACGCCTACAGATGAACCAGCTCAAACTTATACACCTTTAGACGAGACCATCATCCCTGCCCGCACTAGCAACCAGGAATGTCCCAAGCACACAAGACAAGATGATACGCAACGTGTCGATGAGACGAATCAGTCATATACACTGCCAAGACGCAAAGGAATTCGTTCAATTGTCTCAGTTCCTGAATACTCCGTCATCTGTTTCCCCTCCAATCCCACCAAACCTGACGGCATCAAGAAAAAGAGAAAAGACTTTAACGAAAAGCGCCGGCGAGAAGTTGCGCAAGTACGCAAAAATGGTGCTTGCTTTCGGTGTAAAGTTCGAAGGATATCTGTATGTGTACTGGCTAGCTTACACCCAAGCATCTTATGCAGGCGGAAGCTGACCTCTCAGTGTGGTGTAGGGGAACCATGTCGAGCATGTGAAAAAGCTGCTGGAATACTCGGAACTCAGCTATGTATCCGCGAGAAGTTGACAAAAATGAGATTCAGTTCAGGTGGTCCGTTTATATTCGCTGGTTTTCTATGAGTAAGCTAACAACTTCAGATCTTCACTACATCGATTACACTGCACGGTTGCTCAACCAGGAGCTCATTGCCGGCACAACTCATCTAGGACCACATCGAAAAGTGTCTTTATCTATGGACTACTTGGATAACCCAGCTCTAGAAGTTGAAGTCCAGGACTACTACGGAAACAAGACACCGCCATGGTTCTGCTGCTGGGTTGTGACGGACCAGGTCGGCGGTCAAGTCGAATCTTATCGACAAGAGAGTGCCCGATATGCCTTGCCGCAGCTTCTCCCACCTAGTCATCTAATTGATTGGGTTGAGAGGATGATCACGCACCAAGACAATCGATGTATAGGGTTTCAGCAAACCGTCGATTCATTTATTTTAAGGTACAGTCAATCAAAAGTATCTTTACCAATGGTGAGCATCGGCTCGTCTCAACGCCTTACTCCGCCCTCTGACATACCTTAGCACGACTTTGTTGGCAAAGTGCATCAGCTCAACTGCCTTACTAAGATCCGCCTGGGGCTTATCTTTTGCGTGGAAGAAGGGGGCAACGTGACACCACCTTCATGTGCTTTGCACACCCAATTTGGCCAGATCTCGAAAGCAGCCTCCCAGCCAATCGAGAAAGAGGTCCTCTTGGAACTTGAGAGACTTGTTTTTGGCAGTGCAGGGATCGGGCCCGACAACGCAATTGCTCTCTGGGCCAGCCTCTGGTGCTTGATTCTTATGTACAGGAAACTAGTCCACACTTACATGGCTTTCCAAGAGTTCCCATGTCATGTCCCTGAAGACTACAGTGGCTTTCCAGAGTGTAAGCTGGAAGTTGGCACTCATTTCTATCACTATCTCGTATCTATCTACGCGGCCCTCTTCCGCGTAACTAGCCCGCTATATGCCGACTTCCGGATAACAGCCACGCGCAAGCTACTCGACGATGACGAGTCTCTCATAGAAGCTTTCATGAGTTTACGGACCGAAAGCTTTTATTTCCGTTAGTATGCTTGAATCAATCTCGGAACCCGAACTTACCATTTCTATAGAAAGAGAGTCAATGTCGATGTCGGCATCGCACGATCAATTACTACGCCGGATGATACTAGATCGAGAGGCGGGTCTAAAACCTAAGCAGATTACTAGAGCATGACTTTTTTTACCAGGATAGGTGCTACGATTTGAGTCGATTTTGGTATCAAGCTCCAATAGGTTCAAAGTACTTATCTGCCGCATATTCGTGATGTAAATGTTGGAAATACCAGTATGTTATTAACGACACGGAGAATGAGGAGTCATGAGATTGTTTGATCATGCTATCAGTTCTCAAACCGCCTATTTGCTTTGTGGTCAATGAACTTCCTTCAGCCCATTCCTGATGCTGCCTTTTTTGACTATCCAATCTGCAACTGTTGTTCGAGACAAAGCCTTGCATCATGTTCCAAGGTTAACCCCACAGCCAACTGCCTCTCTACTTGCCTTGCTATTGTCACAGGCTGCCCAAGGGACGTACCGGCTGAGTATTTATCCCTGCCTCTTACTAGGTAATGGTGGTGATGGAGTAGCGATTGGAAAAAGTCGTAAGTATCGTATGCTCTAGCGTTTGTGCCGAACCCCAAAGTAACCGAAGCCAGCAATAGCACAAGAAAGAAATCTGATATAGCAGATTACGCCATTAAGTTATGATCGCGCATTGCTTCACAGCGTCGTTGAAACTCGTCGTAGAGGATGCGCATTTCCATCTTCTGGTCCTGAATCAACCAAAGGGGTTCAACTGCTGGGAAACGGTCGCCAGCCTCGACTTCGGCGACACGACCACTGCCCTTGGTAACCCAATGGACGATGCGCCGTCTAGCGGTAGCGATTAAACAGCCTTTGTTGTACTTGCTCACTCTGTTCCTCTCCCTGGAGTCATAGTTCCGAATGCTTCTATCCAGAGCACGGCCTGCATCAAATGAATCGCAGTGCCTGACCCATTTCGGGTTAAGGTACTCTCCTTTGGCGTCCATGCAGTCCAAGCCAAGGGCCAGACGACCCGGGCTGAAGTCGAGCTTGATATAAACTGGCGAGTTCTCTTTACGCCAAAAGGGCAGAATGCCATCGTACCTCGGTTGGGCGCTCAAAAGGTTGCCGCATGCTACAGCCGTGTCCTCGAAAGTTTTGTCTTCCATAGTAGGGTCGGTGTTATCGCGTTGGCGGCTGCTCCAGTCGTTGAAGACTTCTGCGTAGAATGCTCGAGATGATTTCCAACCCAGACGTCGACTAGGCCTGGATATCTCGTTGAACAGCGAAAGGAGATCTGTAAGAGCACTTTTCTCCCATTTGGTGAGACCATCCTCGGTCGATACGTGGGTGTTCGGGAGCCGTTCATCGCGGAGATCTAGCGAGTCGGAAACGGTTGGAAAGGGTGTGAGATCAATAGCCCTAGCCAAGTCATACATTGTACTGGAGTGACGGTGTGGATGATCAGACACTGGGTGAAATGCGTCGATGGGCGGGTGATGGATGGTAGAGGGTACTATGCGGTGATAGTTAGGAGTCAAAGAACAAATGCAGAATGAAGGCTCTAAGAGCATGCAGAAGGTAAAGTAGGTAGTGTGCTCTGCGCGTCTTGGTGATGAGATATAGAAGGATGAACTGACGAGCAGGTGGTGGGCAATACGGAGTCCTCTTGCATCAGTGCAAACAAAATGGATGCCTAATTATTCATAACTTAAAGGCGCATTGAGAAAGCTAGAAGAAAACAAAAGAGATGGAAATGGTAAAGCTTTTCAAACTCTAGGTCACGCTTCTTTTCATCATCTTGTTCTCACTCTGGCCCGAACCTTGCATCCGACTCTACGTTTGCCTCATCATCGTTTTCACTTTTCTTAGAAAATCTTGAAAGTTTGCTCACAGTTTCCTACACTATCGCCTACTGATTGCTTGATGGAACAAAAACTGCCACTGAAATTGGACAGTTCAAACACCATAATTTCTCGGGCGGGTAAGCTCCCCTGAGCCGTTTGATCGCAACAAAATGGAGGATAATCCAGGATACGCTATTCAAGTTGCAGAACATCCAAGACGATCGACCGCCTTTGAGCCATGGGAAAGAAAATTATATTCCGTGTTAATAGCAAACTATCATCCCACGCAATAGATGTCTCGCACTCGGTCATCCTGGGTCATTTATTTGCCTCTGCATCTCTTTCTACAAGCAGAGGCAGAGTCGTTCAACGATTGAAAACATTAGTTGCCCAAGTACTGGTTGGAAGTAACCACCTAAACTTGCAAAAAGTAAGGGAAGGCGCACTTACCGGTGAATAAGAGAGTTGGGGAAGGAGCTGGACAAGCAACACCATACGACATTCGACCCTAGCCACATTTCTTTCGAAGAACAATCTACTCGCCTTGACTATTATGATTACCGATTACTTCTCTAATCGGGTATCACCATCACGCTAGACAACAATACAGTCCCACTTACCTTACATATTTCACTCTAATCTTCAAGAGAATTCCTGCCAATACGGGGCACAATGCCAGCGAGAAGGCAAGCGCTCGCCGAGCTACCGACCAATACAGATACCAATATACCCGAGCTCGATGGATCTCATACCAACAAGACCACCGGGGATGGAGGAGGTGATGAGATCGATGAGAAACAGGAGGCGGAAGATGGATCCTATCGACTAGCACGCGAGATCAGACAAGGCCTGGACCTCCCAGATTTCCACTCCTTTTCGTCGAACCAAGTGTGGCCACCAACATGATTACACTAGGTCCCACGGTCAAGAAAATATACTGCGCCAGTCCTGCGTGCTAGACCTCGACGGATTTATGGTGATCAGACCGTAACTCTCGGTTTATTTGATAAAGTACCGATTGAATCACCTTCTTTCTTCTCTGAATACATACCCAAGGCCATTTGCTCCCTCCTCTCTTCTTCTTTTCTTCCCCCGCATCTGATTTACTGCTGTACATTCCCTTCCGTCTCACGGGATATCACTTCACCTTACTCATTCCTTCAACACAGTCTTCTCATACGATACTCTTTACCGGTATCTTATACCTTTGCCTGAATTTGTTTAATCTACGGATATATCTACTTTGCAGGCCACTCAAACGACTCCTTTGTCTCCCTTCCTTATACACTCTTCTAAATTTATTCAATCAAGGTGTGCACAGCATCGGTGACTTGTGGAAACCTGGTACTAAAAGTGATAAAATCTACTACACATCAGGAAACATCTCGCACGCAATTCGTTACCCAACTTGTTTACCTTAAATTGCTCAACCTCATCCTCCAGCATGGCCTCTCAACCCGATATCAAGACACCCATCCGACTATATCTCGGGACTTTAATGGGATAATTCCACGAAGACCGGGAGTATGTCCAATCTTGGTACCCAAAGAGTTTTGTTCGTCACCCGGCAGGCCTCTCTCTTTGGGAGGTGTACGAACTTCGGGACTGGTCCAAGCCTGGGCTCGGATCAAGTTCCGCCAAGAGAGCGACTCAGTCTCGCAGGATTAGAGGAAAAGATTCTTAGACAAAGTTTTCGAAGATTGTTCGGCTATAACCAAGAGCATCAAGATGCCAAAGCTTTCAGCCAAGTACAAGTGGGACTCAACCATCGAGGTTGGGTCCTGGAAGCGAAACCTCCCCGAATCCGCCACAAAGCTCAAATGAAAGCAGGACCAAGAAGAGAAGGCTGGCACGGCGATCGCCGCCGCTGTCAAGGCCAAGAGAGTCTCGCAGGAATGACGAGCCTGCCTTCTTGTCGCTTGCGCTGGTAGTTGGGTGTGGCGAGCCCAAGCTGTCTTTTGACTTCAAAGATGGCAGCGACCAAGACGTCTCCAACTAATACTTCCAGTTCAACCCAGGAATAGGCTACGCTGCAGCCAAGATGGAGTGGATAGCAAACCACGACTGGCGGCAGAAGGAGCGAGCCCGTGTCTCCCATCCCTGAGTACCTATGTTTTGGTTGGCCTGGTTGAGCTGATGCTCGCGCTGCCATATCTAAACTAGAAACTCAATGGACTGGCTCTGATACGGGACGCAAATGTAACGATATAATGGTTTGGGGCAAATTAAAACGATCAAGCAGGCAAGTTATCGCGTGCGAAATTACTAGAAGACAACATTAGACGTGGTAGTCGAATTTGAGTTATTGATAAAATGGGAAAATTATGGTTTTCAACTATCAACGCAACGCAGCGATACAATGAGCAAATCCATTGATATTGTGCAACTAAAGTATCTTGACCAGTTACAACTCCTAATAAATTTAGATTGTCTTAAGGTATCAACTTACGAAAACTCATAATGAACCATAAATAAACTTTTAGAGCCGTGTTATCTGAAGGAAAGCTATAACTTAAGGGGTTGCTCTTGTGTAGGGTAAGTCGGCGGTGATGAGTAAGAACCAAATCGAGGTTATACTTACACTGCCAATTGGGTCCAAGCCTTAGCTATAGACTCATTCAGAATGAAAAACATGCTTTGGGATACTTAGCAATACCATTCAGCCAAGTAGCGCATACCGAAAAGCTCTTCCGGTAGACTACATACTACAAAGTTTTCAAGAAGATTTTCAAGAACTGGAACAGTCTACCTTCATTCAACTCGACCCCGACTCTGTCTAAACGAGAGCACTCAGACTGTCAACCTCGCTAATGAGAACAATGCTTTTAAACCATAGCGCAAGCGAGACTCCGCGGTATATCTCGGTCTGTCCCTCGCCCAAGATAAAAATGCCTTGTTGTGGCAGTGTAAAGACGAGAAGGGCCATTTCGTCAATCCAAAGCACGTCAAGCACTACAACGACAGAATGGTCCAGGCCCCTCAAGGTCGCCATTCAGAACTATGATGCACGTGAGAAACAGCGGCAGATTAATTGCAATAAGGGCAGCCAGGTCGCTCCCGAAACTGCTGTAGAAAATGGGATCCCGCCGATCGAGCCCTTGGTGCTAACAAATGACGACGTTATGCAAATGCGTGATATATACAACGCACCTTACGATCTACAGCAGGCCCGCGGATTGTTCCTCGCTTAAGTAAGTCTAATTTTCTCCATACTGTTGTTTTAGTCAATTTGGTTACGGTAGACATTTCCTTCAATTATCGAAAAATACCATTTCTTGTCTCCCCTCCTCGGCCGTGAATTTGCTCCTCCCAACTTGCATACTATGCTGTTACTAATATGGATCGCGGCAGTCAACACATGCAGACAATTATGCACATATATGACCAGGGTCTGATTTGTTGGTGGTGCTGAATGAGGAAGAACGGCGGGCCTCACCTTCTGTCTCAGATGCCCACCCAGTCGGTACCGTGGTGGAGCTGAGCTTAAATTTAACGACAAACGGGGCCTGATTTCGGCCCCACATTCGGGGCGGGTCGCCGCGTGCTTAAATCTAACACCGGAGGATTTTTAATCAGACCTCGATTTGATGAACGGAATCTAACCTTTGTGTGTGCAATCATATTGAAGCATAGTCTTAAATTTAATTCTTCATTTGAAGCTCTGTAGCGTCACTTTATGAGAGTGCCATTCAAGCATACTTTACTGTAGCCGTATAAGTTTATTTGAACTTTCTTGTCCTTGCCATTGTACCTTACAAAGTTCATTAAAGCGCCTGTTTTCAAGAGTTTATCATTTGTCGGGACCGATGACATAGTGAGTTTGACCACGACTGATATACACCACCCCTGTCCATATAACCGCACGTCCCACTTTGGATCTGGATGAACTAGCGACACCACGGACTAGACGCTGACAGTTAAACAGGAAACACCTAACAGGAGTCAGATTTCTGTTTTATCTAGCTCCCCAGATTCATTCAATACAGATTCAAGTTTTCAGAAAAATGAATTGAGTATTTTGCTTTGGTAAAACACAGATACAACACGACCAGACTCTGCTTGTACGGGACGACACTAAACGATCGCTCGTGCGGAGGATAACAAAGAAATTCCTGGCAACTGAAACCTGAATTGACAAGTCTGGTAACTTGATTTGGTCAAATATGCCGATTGGCGGCTTGAAATTTCGCATAGTAGACTTGTCGACCTGGGCGTATATAAACACCATAAACCCATCACGAAGGTTTCGCAGTAAAATCAAGCAATTGCGCCAGCAACACTAGGTTCTTATTGACATTTAGCTTCCTATCGATAAAGTCTAGTCTCTCTCACTCCCCAACAATAATCATATACACTAATTCCCGTGATCTGAACCGACTAGTATACTCGTAGCGTCGTCCCAGAGCAAAACGAATTCATTTTTCGGTGAGACAGGGTTGATTGATTGGTCAATAATAGTGGAATTACAGGGCGTGCAGCCAATGAGACAACCTTGTCTCACCGAGAAATGCATAGAGGGATGGTGTAAGTGAGCAAGTCCACCATGAGCCTCGAGGAAGGCCGAATTATAACTCTCTGGTGCCAGGACATGTCTCTGAATCGCTACAACTTGCACGCAAGCATCAGGCACATTGGAACTTTTCATCTTATCGTCTTCTGACAAGTATTTGCTGCGTGCTTCAATTCGCCCAGCGCAGAGATCAAGGTTCCACCAAGATACCTCCTCGTGACTTACACCGGATACAGTACATTACATTACCTTGCAGACGGGATATTTTTCAACATGGATAAAGGAGGTGCTTCCGCTGCTGGTTTTGCGTCGAGGAACTTGTCCCAGATAGGTCAAGAAAACCCGCGTGTTCCCACCTCTTCCCCGGGCCTGGACTATGAGGAGCTCTTCAGGTCTGTCTTTGACTGGGATCTCTACTGTGATTCCACTCGGACTCGGGACCACTCAACAGCCTCTGGCTCGCCTCGTCTAAGCTACCGGGACCTTCCCTCGCTCATCACTGATATACCATCTTTCCTTGACCATCTTTCAATTGACAGAGACGAGGCCGAGTACCTAAGAATGACCCCTGGCCTGAGCCCAGACGATGGAGGGATCACCACTTCCGATTCCATGGGTCAGACCCCACCGGAACTGGTCAGAGGTGGCAGTACCTCTCCCTCGTCTCACTCAGGCTCTCTATTCTTCGATGGCGTAGAGGATGTTCGTCGACGTCCTCGAGCCAGCCTCCAGGAGGTTCAGGCCCAGGACGATAAGTGGACGTACCCCCAGGCCGTACCCAGCAAGTATGCTCCACGGGGGTATGGATATCCGCCTCAGATCCAGGTCCACGAATCGTCGTCTCGCCGCTCAAGCCACACCAAGGCGTACTCTCCCCCCTCAACCTCTGGTGTCAAGCGTCAGCGATCTGTGGAGAAGAGGTCGAGGCAGCTCTCTGACCCTGACCAGACAGCCGACGTTCGCAAGAGTGGAGCTTGTCTACCGTGCCGTATCTCCAAGACCCGCGTAAGATAACCAATCCAATCCGCTCCGATTCAATGCCCGTACAAGGCCATTGTCCCTCTGAAACAAACACTGAACTGAGCCAATCCCCAGTGTCAAGACTGTGGCGTCTGTCCCTATTGCCGTAAGGCTTTCCCGGACCACTCGCACCTGGTCTGTACACGTAGGACCCCTGCGGTGGCTCCGCCTGTGATTCGTCACATCGCTGGTATGTCCAACAACACCCCCCCTGGTCCCTCCAACCGCAAGTGAGACATGTATACTGAGACATATCGCCTTTAGACGTCTGGTCCTCTGACCCTGCGGAAGAGAGGCGTGTCGTTGATCACGAGCCTCGCTTTCCCACTGCTAAACCAAGAGATATTGTCATCTTTTTCACCCGCGATGCGGAGTCACCTTTTCTTCGCGCATCTGTCCAGGCATACCATTCCCAGAACGGAGCCGACGAGAACCCAAGAAATGCTTCTTTTGAGCGGGATAGGTTTCCTAGTTATGGCGAGCTCCAGCGTTGGGTCGAGGCGCAAATTCGACGAGAACGCAGCTCAAGATTTGAACATGTGGTGCAAAACTTTTTGCTCTCTTACTATGAAGATGGCCAGGGACTTCCAAAGGTAACGCTCGCAACCTATCCCTGCTCACCCTGTAGTAGAACTAACCTGCTATCGTAGCACAACCTCGTTTCCAAGGTCCACACGATGAACTGCTTCTTCAGGATCTGGAAAGCCCCGCGGTTCACCTGCTGCAGCTCTTCAAACAAGTTTTCTCAAGTCCCTTTTACTGTCCAGGCTGAGCTCAGACGCATTGCATGGAACGCACTTGTGTCCCATGAGCACGACATCCTCAAGCTCCTCGAGGATGTCTTGGCGCAGCAGGATTCGCTCAAGGCCCAAGAAAAGATGGCAGTATGGGCAAGTCTGTGGCAACTCATTCTCATGTATAGAGATCTGGTGATTGCGCACGATGGGTACTTCTCACGCAACCCAAGTGCCAAGAGAGATCAAAATATTGGTAAGATACTTCATCTCTATCGCAAATATGGGTACTAACCAAAACTAGTTGGTGCTTTTGAAAACCTTTACAACGGCTTCTTTCCTTTGATAGCAATCTTCTACCACTGCCAGTTCAAGACTCCCAAGAGAATGGAGATGTCTATGGACTGGCTCAAGGATTATCCTTCTCAAGTACGCCACAGCAGCAGAATCCGCCAGCTCTCCCAGGATATGATGGAAGCTAGAAAGGAATTCTGTAAGTATACATTACCTTGCCGCTTTGATCCGCACCGCTAACCTCTCCTCAGACGACAGAGTTCAACAGTCGTCGCACAAGGTCGATGAGCGTCTGAGCGCCTTGGTGGTCAACCACGAGCTCAAGAAGATCTCGACAAAGAGACGCCCCCGGAGTAGCACCAAAAGCAAGGGTAGTTCGCGTGACAGTGCATGAAATCGCACTCATGTCCAGTCATTATAGAAAAATGATTTTGTAAGACAAAAATTGGGAAAATCCGAAAAAATGATGAAAACGACAAAACACAAACAAAAAAGCATGATATTAGTTCTTTCTTTTATGATGGTAACGAATATAAGGATGCGCCACTCGCTGCATATAGGGTTTGATCAATGTAGATCAGGAGATGAAACATGTTGGATTCTGTTTATTTGAGTAAGGAGATCATGTCAATAGGTTCACTTGAACATTTATCTTGAATCTTGGCTTCTGCCCCCCATTCTTTTTGGTGGCCTTCTCGACTCTTTCAGTGATGTCTTCTAGACTGATACCCGCCATTTTGGCGGAGGCGACTCCGATCGTCAATACGATCTTCTCTTTTTTGCCATCTGCTTTGCCGAGCCGTGCTTGTATGCTATATGATTGTCAGAGAATAGGTCTTTGCCCATAAAGGTATATCTTTACTAACCCGATGGCTTTCTTGACCTCATCTGCGGTCGTTGGGCACATAGGTAGAACCATGGCGATGACTCCGGCCACAGCACCAATGTATGAAGCCCAGAAAGGAGCATCCACGTGTTGGCTTTCAAGCAATGCCGAGAGGCTTTGCTGTAGCTGTGAGTCCAAAGGATTCAAATGTCCTCCCCATCGAGCCGAGCTTGAAAGTGCCAATAGGGCTCTTCCGGTGTGTGAGAGACCAGGGGTCTCAGCATCTCGGGTGATTGCATGATGTAGTGCGAACGAGGAATTAGTGTCCGAATCATGCCCCTGACGCGTCCAGATGTCTCGCACAAATAAGACACCCAAGCCAGAAGTCAAAACATGTGGCAGTTTAGAAAAGTCTACTTCTCGAGGAAGCGCACCTTTCAGTGTTCCCGCCAAGGCGTCGAATACAGGGTTCTCCTCAGCTGTGACACCAGCCAGAACATTAAGGGGGTTGCACTCGCGGATTTCGACTGGAAGCTTCATCATAAGCGCGCCCTGTCGATTCGAACCACCGCAAAACGTTACGTTCCCAATATTAGGTACTGCGGCAAGCAGTGCCTCGATGACAGTAGAAATGGCGGGGAATTGCTGGCGTCGACGCTTAGATAGCCCGAATATACGACCGTCATGTTCTTCATTGACACGTCGCATATGCTTCACCTTGGAGAAGAGTGTACCAGAAGCCGTATAGCCGTTGGTATAGGGAATGGGATACGGACTCACAGGGTCCTGGTGCATGAGCATGCTGCCATAACCGCGAAAGCCACCGCCACACATGTAGACATTGACACGAGAGCCTTTATCACGAGAGGACCTGATAGTATCTAGTGCAGGGAACAAAGAGCACAGGTTGTTGTATGCCTGTTGCATGCCGGCTTGGAGCTTGGAGATCTCAGAAGCTTGAACATGGGCAGGCTGCTCGTGCAGTATACGGATCAATCTTGCGGCTCCAAAGGGCAGACTTACACCCGCCCTGGCAGCATCAACCTCGTAGTTGGGCTTGCTGGTATCTACCCAAGTCATCTGAACGCTTCCGCCACCGAGATCCAGGAACAAAGCGCCACCTTCAACACCGACAAGGCCGCTGCGGGAACCCATAATAGCGCCAAACAGGGTTTCGACAGCGGGTTCAAGGATGCTCACTTTGAGCCCATTAGTCACTGAAGCAATAGCTTGGAGCATCTCAGATGCGTTGTCAGCACGACGCATGGCTTCAGTAGCGAGGATGGTGATGTGCCTCGTGGGTACTCCATGGCGTACGGCAAGTTGGTGGAAACGCTCTAGGGTCTCAGAGACAGCAGCGATGGTTTCGGGAAGAAACACAAGACCTCTTGGGGTAGACTTGAGTGCATCAAAAAGGGAGATGGAGGCGCGAGTTGAGTAAATGGGACGAAGAAGGCGTGTAAACGGCGGCGCCAGAGATGTGATGGAGAAGCGGATGCCGTTGCTGAGGGGTTATTAGACTGAATTATGTACTTGGTGGTATGGGTTAAACACACCTTCCCATATCAACTATGGCATATAGTTGGCTTTCGCCTTGAGGGTTCCATGGAGTAAGGGTCTGCGATAGATTGTCGAGAGTGATGATATCGGGGGCGTGAGAGGCCATGATGGATCTTGGCAGCGAAGTGTGGAGATGACGATGGGGAAAACAGAAAATGGCTCTTCTATAGTCTATGCGTCTATAATCTGTCAGAATTACACGGCGTAATAAGCACAGCATGCGCGCGTGTCCTGCTCGTGCTGCGGGAGTGACTCCAAAAGGCGTGAGTTGGCAAAAGGTGGAAGCTTGGAGATAAGATTGTGGAGCTCATGACTGCGGGGTTCCCCTGCCGGAGGCCCTGTGACGGCCCGGAGCGGCTCTATTCTAGGTCCCGGCGACTCAACCTCTCGTTTAAATCCAATATTTTATATGCTTTGTAGAATGATCCAAAGGCATCAAAATTTCTGATTACTTGATCTATCAAGTTTATTAGTCAAGGCCTAAGGAACTCCTAAGCTCCTACATTTCAACGCCATTTAGTGCCTCAGCAGATAAAAGCAATGTAGATAGATGTAAACGAACAAAATATCAAAGGTGTAAGTGCATATGACGTCATCTTTGGAAACATCCATTACTGAGCTCAGCCCTCTCAAGCATATCCCTCCCTACACGCTTTCGTCTCTCGTCGGCCAATATCGAATAAACTGTATCATCAGCCTTTCTTGCCGCGACAGGCGCCATGATATTCCGTCAACATTCATTCATCTCTCACAAAGATGGCCTGTGCTTCATGCACTTGATCAAATGCATTGACACGCCCAAAGTTAAAAACACCGAGGACCTCACCTCTCTTCCTCCTCTCCTCCAACCTCTTTTATCTTCTCACCCAAACTTATCGGCATTTCTTTCACAATGACCAGACGGGGAATCGCTGGTAATCCAGCCGCTCCGCCTCTTCCTCCGCAAGATCCTACTCTCCAGACCCGTCCTGTACCTCGCCAACGCCTGTTACCACATCAATCGTTAGGCCCAGGTGCAGCACCTGACATTCGTAGCCTTGTTGAGCCGATTGAAGAATTGGAAGCGAGGATTGGTCCAGAATCTTATGATGCATACAGCGAAGTGCTTGATCTTCTCCGGATAGTCGGAGAGAATGAGTCCCTGATCCTCCACGAGGATGAAACTGCTCTAGATGACCCAACTTGGGGCTTCTTCGTCTTCCTTACTTCCTACTCGACAGACGCGCTGGAGAATCTTGCACCAGCCGTCACAACAGTGACCGAAATATTACGCCGTAATTTCTCCCAGAGGTCCCATCCGGATTTTGCAGCCGAGGCTCATAAACGATTCAAATTGGATATTGTGCAAGACAAGAACGCTCGGGAAGATGCGTCCGACGATCGTGTTCGCGAGGAATTTAACTCCCGTATCAGAGGCTTGCGCTTGTGGCCTGACGAGGAGGATGACCCTTGCGGCCCCTTAAGTCCCGGTCGCTTCGTAGTGTGCTTGGTCCTGGATGAGGCCACCATCCTTCAGCTAGCAGGACTATCCTTCCCAGAAGGCCCCAATGACGATTACAAAGCATTTGAAGGAGTTGCCATCAAGATCATTGACCGCGTTTGGGAGCGTCCTGAGAATGGGCGAGGGAGCTACCCAGGAGTCGATGCGTGTCCAGTCCAAAAACTGGATCAAGTTTACATTCAAACGTCCGCAGGAGACTCGGGTGCTATGATGGACATGTATCCTACGAGTAAACGACATATTTGGACTTTCTAATGCACTTGTGGAAATTGTAAATACCAGGAAATAAAACTACTCCAAGTCGCTTTGGTCGATCGTGATATAGTCGACTTGATTCCTCAGTTCAGTGCATTTGCCCAGCACGAGACCTGCTGTGTCAGGATCAATAAGCTGCCGTGCACCCCAATAGGTTTCCAGCTTTTCAAGGTACTTCTCAGCAAATACTAGCGCTCGCTTTGCCATGGCGTCCATATGATTCCTAATCCACCGGTCCCAATAATCGGCAATCTGAGTTGACGGCCTCTTAGTCCCTCCAGCTGGGCTGCCGAGGTCGGCAAGATTCACCCAAGCGGCATCAGCACGCCTAAGCTCGGATCGGATGTTGTTCGCGATATTTGTCCAAGCGGTATGCACATTGGGATCGTTCATGTAAGTGAAAACCTTGATGGTGATCCGGATACTAGTCAAGGCTTCGCCAAACTTTTCGGGGTCTCTGCAAATGGCGTCCATATCAGTCTCCGCCACTGGGTTCTTACGTGCCCAAAGCTAGAAAAATAAGTTAGTGTCTCGGTTTCACGAGCGAGAGCTGTTTTACTGACCCGGGCCTTCACGGCGTTGATTGCTTTTTCGAGAAACACAAAATCGGTCCAGTTCTCTACCCATCCATGTGCCTGCATGATGCGTGTCATGGGCCTCTTTTCGGGAGAGCTGCTACCGTGTGACGGTTCTATGCTCTCAATCATGTTTTCCTTGGCTATAGCTTCGATGAAATCGCAATAAATTGGAGGCAATGTCATCGCGGAGTCATCCGGGAATTTTTCCTGCAGCGATGTCTCTCGTGAAAAGAGCCATGGTTTGAAGCTCTATGAGATGCTCCGCTGGTCCAGTGTTAGTTTTGTCTCATGATGTTGCAGTTGCATAACAAGATAAGAAGGGGATGAGTGAGGGCGCTTATTGACGTATTCCGCAGCCCCTTCCCTAGGTAGCTACCAAAGGTACCTCATGACCTGTGACTGCTCCACTGGCACAGTCCCAAGGGAATTGGGCATCGTATGCCCTATCATATCGCTCTTCGTCCTTTGTCCAGTCCGAGACCGAGGGATATCTCATTGAATTGTAAGCCACGCCCTTGACCTGCCTTCGCGTTCCCCCCTCTTTTCGGCAAGTCATTTTGAGCGGTCGAGTACCACCATTGAAATTGAATGGGTCGCGCCGCCCAAGACTGGACGCCGTCTCTCTGGGCTTGTGGCCTGTTGATTTGTCCTCGGGTGGACATATAAGAAGATCTGTTTCGCATAGCGAAGCGCCGCATCGGCGGCGACGGCGCTTACCGGCCGAAGAGCAAGTGAGAACACCAGATCCAAACTCGGTTACCATAATCTTTCCTTCTTCAAATTCCTCAGGGAGCTTTCTCTCGTCGCCTTTGGTTTGTTTGTGAAGACGAACCCTGATGACCTCGGTGCCCATGTTCTTGCCCGAAGTCTCGGAGGAACTCCAAGGTGTGATGTTGGTACTGCCTGTACCCAGAAAGGAGACACGCAGCGGATCTTGGCGCATGTGCACGCCGGTGTTGTCGAACATCAAGTTCACATTCAAGTACAGGTCGCGCATGTAGCCGGAAATCGATACGCCGCCTGACCTCAAATCTTTAATATCCCTTTTCTTGTCTCCGCTATCGCCTACCTCAAGCTCCATGGCCAGTTTGAAATCAGGGATCAGCGAGAGCTTCACAGATCCCTTGTCTGTTTGCATATGTCCAACAAAGTCGTTTGTTTCTTGCCAGCCATGGTTGGCACCTTCGTTGCCACCCTTTACATCGGGAAATGTCTGGCGAATGAAGCCTGTATTCTGCCTGATCATCTCCTTTGTGTCGGACCTGGCATGCATCTTCGCTTCGAAGTCTCTGGGACTCCCAATTAGCGACGTGTTGTGGTGTAGAAGCTGATACATACCCTGAAAAGTGAGCGTCTTTTCCTTCTAGGCCAACTCTGACATCAAAGCTTGGTGTAGTTGACACTATTCCAGGATGTGAGAAGCGTAGTCCCATCTGGTTGTAGTCCACCTTGAAATCGTGGACAGTATATTCAGCGTCAATCCCGAGATTTCCCTTGATCTTAACGGTGGAATCGATCTCATACTGAACGTCAACAAAGCCATAAGCCTGCTCGATACTGAAAGGGCGGAGCTTTCCAATCATAGTGGCACCGATGTTGGACTTAACATCATACTCAGTGGCGGCCCGGATGTCCAGGTATCCGCTTGCTCCGACCTTACATTTTAGGTGGGCGCTCAAGGACTTGTCAAGGCTTTTGCTCACGATAACGGCGTCTTTCGAATCTTTGTACCGCATGTGCACGCTTGTGAGCCGGATCGAGCTGAACGCTGTTTATGTATCAGAAATGCCCCTCAAGTACTATAGGGATGCTCACCGTCTGCCCAGCCTTGGCTGTCGTCGGAGAAGAAACGCTTGTCGAGAAGATCTCGTTGCGAAAGGTGTCGAGGGTGAAGTGAGCGCTTAGATACGTAACCGGGCCGATCGACGATTTTCTTCCAATATCCAGGGATGTTACTATCGATGATGGTTAGTATATGCTTTCCAGCGTCGATACGGGTTTCTTACGAGTAGTCGATACGTAGGTATATATCGTCTGCACCGCGCTTGATAAGGCCAAAGTCGTAAGAGAACTCAAAGTCCATGACTTCTTTACCGGGAGGGATTCGTTTGACCAGATGGCCTGGAAGTCTCTGGTCCTCCGACCTCGCAATCGAGTGTGCAACAACATATGAACCCGGACCACGCCCATCTGGCATCCGAAAAGCGGTGCCATCAAGCCCACCTTCCAGTACATCGCCGCAGTTGCTGTCCGCATCGCCGTTGCTGCAAAAAATTCGAGCTGTCTGACGTTTGGGCCCAGCTATCAGGACGAATCCAAAGGCTCCAGAGTTGGGATCTTGATGCCCTCCAACCTTGCCAGGCACTACTTCCAAACCACTACCAAGCTCGCCAAGGAGTTGCAAGCCATACTTGACTTGATTATCGGGAGATGGTACATCAGGGAAAAGATTTTCAAGAGCAGTTGGTGTGAATGGGTCGATGTCATTGGGAGGGTTGCAACACAAGCTCTTGCTTCGACCCTTACCGCAATGATTACTGCCATCACCTTTCGTGCTTCGTTGGATCTGGACATCATTACTAGATCTTGTTAGCCATTCTGCTGGTTATATGAGGGGCCAATCGAGAAGGACACACTTCTTGCAGTTGCTCTGGTCGCACTGACCCTTACCTACCCAGTGACAACTGAGCTTTTGCTTGCAACACATCGGCCGTTTTCCACCACCCTTGCTCCCACAAGTCCCGCGTGAAGTTTGTTGGGCCACCTCGTATGTTCCAGAAGGGCAATCTTCTCCGCAATCGCCCAGTTCACACCCATCAACGAGCTTTTGGTATCGATCCGAAGTGCAACAATACACTTGCTGCCCAGAACTGCAGCCTTTATTTTCTTCGTTAGTATGCTAACTCTATCCTGCTTTGAGGTTGACTCACTTCTATCCCCGTGGCGATCATAGAACATGGTTAGCTCTCCTTCGTGACACTGGCCATGACATGCTGAACCCGACTCTCCTCCCCTCCATTGACACTTCTGCGGGTTACGGTTCCGCGGACAGCAAATATGTCTCTTAGAACTTCCTCCACAGTTTGAATCGGATGCGAATTTGAAAACTTCGTCATCATGGCATTTGTCTCCGCAATCGGTATAACGGCAGTCCTCTCCTACGAATGATAAGATTGGGGCTTAGTTGAATTTGGAAAATATTGAAAGAAAGTGGACTTACCGTTATCAGAGGACCAGCTTTCTCTGCTGTGAAACGCAACCTGTGGTACTTTGTTGATTCCCTTACTCACAGGCTTACCGATCAGACCCGAGAGGGCAGTGAAATCGTTATCGTCGAGGTCAACAGCCCAGATCATCAAACCACCCAAATCAATGGAGTCGGCCCATTTGACCTTCTGCTGGAACGTCCGCTTGTCACCGTATGAGACCCATTGGTCTTTGTCAAACTTGAAGTAATTCACGGCTGCTGTTTTATCATGAATCGTTTCGATTTTGCTGTCCTTTTTGAGAATGTTTTTGATTTCTACAGAAGCAAACATGCTTGTCAGCCAGTTGTCTTATTCAACTGAGTATGCCTCTATAAGAGTTTCGACTTACCAAAGAAACCCTGTTGGTACGAAATAAAGTCTTCAGGGCGGTCATCATTACTCAGGGTCCATGGATGTGCAGCAAGGATGTGAAGATGTTATGATCTAAACAACACATAATGGGACATGACACAGGTGGTCAGGGCGGTGTTTCGAGTCACATGGCTAGAAGCTGATTGACTGGTTGGATGAAGAAATACCATATGTTGGTTGTGACTTATACGATATAGTCAATGCTTGTCTCATCAGCACGGGACCTGTGCTAAAAGACTGAGGCGAAGCTAGAACGACCGGACTTGCCCGAGGCAATTATCTGTAACCGCGTGAATCGCGGTGGCAGTATACAACAATATAAATCTTGGTTGCAAGTTAAAACAACACAGACCATATGTCTTGTTGTTGTTGGTTGTTGGTCTGTATGTAAGACAGGCTGCGCATGGAGGATCAAATCAACAACCCATTTGTTAACGTAAAATGGAGTCAGGGAGGTCCTTCATAACGAAGCAACCGGTTTATTCAGTCCGAGTCAGGGACAAGGATTCTTGACCTCTTCAGGTAGAAACCTAGGTTCCATTGGATTTAGAGTTGATGGTAACATTTAATAGCTTGTAGACCCATTCCAGTAATTCTTCGACAAACCCCAAAGAAAACCACGCAACTTACCCATCATGAAACCAATCTCTGTAGGTCTCTTCTCTTTTCTGTTGGGCCACACAGTAGCCCAGCAGTTTACAGATGACGATGACTTGTCTTGGGGATCTTATGGGGAAGATGTCTTTACCCCGGAATGTCGAGCTGCTCTCAACACCACGCTCGACTGTAGCTGGATGCTGGGAGAGTATATCACCCACGAGCTCGGTGAGGTCACTAACGAGAATCTTGACGAGATATGTACACCTCAATGTTTCGGCTCTCTTCCCAAAGTTCAAAAGTTTATCCATCAGGCCTGTCCTCGCGATGACAACTGGGTTGAGCTTCAGAACAAGGACATCGACTTCGCCTCCGACATCATTGACGACATCGCTCGAGGGCATCAAGAAGCTTGCTTCCGAGATCGGTCAGTCTGCCATAATAGATTTATCTTGATGTTACATACGCTAACGGAAACCATAGCGATACTGATGAACTCTGTTTAAGTGTCATGAGAAACTGGACTTGGGAGTATGAAGCGAAGCACAGCTGCGCCAACTGCCTGATCGGTCTGAAGGAGCTCTATCTGAACTCGACAGAAGAATTTGACCAAGGAGCATATGATGAGTTTACCTCATTAACAAAGAGTTGTAGTAAGACTGGCTTTTATCCCCCAACACCTCCGCCGGTCAATGACCCTTCCCCCACCGAAACCGCGACCTCCTCAACCCCAACTCAATCATGTGCATCTACATACACCATCCAAGAGAACGATACATGCAACGGAATATGCAAGAAGCTCAATGTCTCAACCGATGCCCTCACTTGGCTCAATCAGATTGCTTCGTATTGTGAGCAGCTTCCCCAGCCGGGCACAAAACTATGCGTACCTGAGCGATGTGGTATCTACACAGTCGGGAAGAACGACACGTGTTACAGTGTTGTCAAGAAGGCTCCTTCTTATATCACTGTCACTCAGCTTCTGGCTTGGAACTTGAATCTCAACTCCTTATGCAGCAACATGGTGCAGCAAGAAGGCATGCAAATTTGTGTCAGTCCCCCTAGCGAGGGGGATACCGGCCCTTCGCCGAGTGACAAAGAGACTACAACTGTTACAACGTCTACGTCTGCTAAGTATCCGGGCTATCCACCTATCAGCCCCAGTAAGACAACGAAAATTTCCGAGACGAGGAAGAGCACTACTACAGGCAACGTTGCTACCCCGACCCTAATTACCATAAGTAATGACCCTTGTTCTTTCATATAGGCCATATAGCTGACATTGTGATGGCCAGGACGGGATGAAGAAGAATTGTAACAAGTTCTACAAGGTCAAGGACGGCGACTACTGTGAAAAGATATGCAAGGAAGATGGTATCTCGATCAAAGATTTCACTGCGTGGAACCCGGACGTCAAGGCTGACTGTAGTCTTTTGCAGAAGGACTACTACTACTATTGCGTTGGATGATGAGGTCGGAGCCGAGAGTCGAATATTGGGATGCTTGACATGCTGTTACCACTTGTCTCGTAGTAAATTGTATATTAAAAAGCAAGTTATTGTCTTTGGTGAGCTTAGTGATACTACGGATAACCGACATGGTACGGAGTGGGTGGTTGCGTATAAGTGGTACTTACAGCTTGGGTCCCACCATCAGCATAAACATTTGCTATCCTTGGAATGAGATTTCCATGGTTTCATACATGACATCAACGCAGACTCAACTCTAAACTAAAAGAGCTCCCCGATTGATCCGAGCTTTCTTTGGGGTCGAGTTAATGACCAGCATTTGACAGAAGCTACTACCATTCAGTCCGAGCGATGAGATCAGCACGTACCAAGGATTAAGCGAACACGGTGATCCATCCACTTCCCTTCTAGGCCAAACCTCTAATATGTCTCGCCTTCTGATTTGTCGGTTACTTCGTGAGCTAGTTCAGCCTGTGTTGAGTTAGAATCGAGTGCAGCCCACAGCCCAACAC
>JAAGWP010000477.1:0-22490 GCA_013266165.1 Fusarium graminum
AATATTAATTATGTTATACATTATATTTAAGTTCTAATTGTTCCCCAAGTAATAACGGAGAAACAGGTTGAGGTGAGGATAGACTGATCAATGGCCAGTCGCAAGAGATGTATCCAATCGTAGTCTTAATCAGCCATGCTCTGTCAAAATATGACCAAGCCGCTCATTTATTAGTCTAAATCCCACACTTTTAGCTCGCAGACCCAAATGATTTCAAGCAGAATGCAGTAAGAGCAAACCCATAGCACTGTAGAAACACAATGCTGAGCCCTTGCTGCACCATGAACCCCATACCAGTCCCCCTTGGTAATACCGAAATCTATATCTCTTCTTCTCCCTCGCTGCGGAATCACAGGAGCATTAAGGTATACATTCTGACCATAGGGGTCATTGTTTCTGCAAACGCCTGGTCCAAGATCAAACGATTCGGGTCGCTTTGGACTTCAGGGAATAAAAGAAAAAAGACAATACCTCACTATCCCTTCTGCAGAAAAAAACGCCGTTTGAAAGCAAACACCAGCAATGAACTTTTCATGAACCCCTCGCCATGCCCCAGAAGATGCAAAGAACGACAGACCGCTTTATATTGATAAACAGTGCTTTTCTTAGGAAATTGGAATGGATGGCCAGTTGGCCACAGTGTGTGGAATGACAAAGGAAAAAACGGCAGCAGCCGAAAGTTGAGTAGGAGTATTGGAAGATTCGTCTATGGCGATCTAGATTCTTCGAGCGATGTTCACACCTGGGTTGACGAAAGCCCTGTGTGCAATGTCACAGATCCGTCGCACCACGTTGGTTGTCCCACCTGTGACCTGTGACTCTTGGAAGATGAATTTAGCCGCAACTGCAAGTCTGTTCTTGGGGTCGGTCTCATCGACATGTTGAGCAGCAGTGGTGCCATAGGGAGAGTCGAAGTGGGGCGCAAGCTCTCGGGCAACGGCAATCGAGTAGAGCACATCCCGGTTCTCGCAACCATCGAGAAGATAACGCATTCTGGTGAGCATATCTTCTCTTGCCTTGACCGCGGGCTGAGAGTTGGGATTCTCCCTCGTAAGAATAAACTCAGCCAGGCTGTACCAGAAATCGAACTGGCGGCTTCGGTCACCATCAGCATCTGCCATTGGTAGACAAAGCGGATTGGAGGTCAAAGAATCTCCACACAAAAGTGCCTCGACAACTCGAACACGGTTTTGAGTCTCTTTAGCATCGCCGTCTCTTGGTAGCGTTTTGTTATCGGTAACAGTGGATGTAGAGGGAACATCATACACTGCTCGAGCAAGCTCCCAAACAAGTCGTGTCTCGAGGATACCCGAATTAGCCATCTGGGTATGGTCGTTTGCTTTGACGGCTTCTAAGGTCCTCAGAAATGACGCCATCAAATCCACTAGACGCTGGCTGCCGGGAAATGACATCTTTCCATTTTCGGTCAGGTAGTACCACCTTGACTCGAAGAAAGAACTAAGAGCAGGCGCATACATCTCATGATAGACCTTTGTGATTTCATTGAAGGTTTCCTCTGTGTGAGCGATGTTTTGGGGCAGAGGAACTGAGCCCAAGAGATCAATGATCTCGTCGATCTTCATTTTGTTGGCTGTCAAAAACACGCGTAAGCAGATGTTCTCTTCTAGGAGCGCAGCAAACGACGAACAAGGGTAATATCAATAGTAGGGGGCGCCACCTCTAAGATTTTGGTTGTCAGCCAGGGGCCTTTGTTCAACCGCTCTTGAGCTTTCTGCGTGCGAGGCTGACGAGAATCCTTGAAGGGCTGGGTCGATTGCAGGCGGGTACTCGTACGTAGGCTCAGACTTGACTGGAGGGGACGCGACGTTGGAGAAACTCGAGTCGTAGCTAAGCGAGGTGATGGAAGGGTTGGGACTCGCCGTGGTCGCGTGAACTGCACCGTACGAGCTTGGGAGCATCGACGGCTGGCTGCCGTACGAGTTGGTTGGTCGAGCGCTAAGGGTAGAGCTTGATGCTATTGACGAAGGCACAATCGAAGGCACGGAGCTTGGAACGGTGGGCGGAGTTCTCTGGCTAGGTGCGGGTTGAATGTTGGAGGAAGATTGTCCGCCGGCTTGTTGTCTAAAAATTGGATCGTAACCCATGCATTCACGCTTTGACTTCTTGCAGTTGTTGCAAGTCGGGTGTGTCTCGTCACACTAGAAGATGTTAGAGCTGGATGTTGGGCGGGGTGCTAACTCCACAAGAAGCAGGTTGGAAACAGAGAGGGGTTATGCAGCTAGAAGGAAGGTGCACAGCAAAACAAGCGCGGCCAATAGCGGGCTTTGCAAAGCTTCTGGAACTCCAAGAAACTTCACAATCCCAAACAGGTTATTTCGCTAGGATGTTGGGCGAGCTCGGGCACGGGTTATCGCGGATACAGAGAGGAATTACGTAGGAGAACATGGACCACAGAGCGCTACGTGAACCTGAGTCTTGCTCGCTTCGCTGTAGTGCCGCTGCAAATAACCAAGCCTGCAGAATGTGGCAAACATGATGCATCACAACAATTTTGGGTGACCCGACGCTGGCTTACTAGCCATGGCGTGTATTCGCAGTCGCCATCTCCTGAGTAATCCTCTCGCAACATCGCGCCCCATCCCGTGTTCTGAGACAATGCATGAACTGCAAAGAAGGGGGTTAAATACGGAATTGCGGCTTACCTTGATTCGGCGTTTCCTGCAAGTCAGACAGCCCGTCTTTGTCCGACGTTTGATCTCCTACAGCTACAGTCAGCCTTAAATCTTTGCGATACCATGTGACGGCCGAGACCCATCTTGACAAGGTCCTGGCTCAAGCTCAACACACCTTTTTCGGCCCTCTGGGCCCCAGAAGCCGCGGATCATGGGGAAGAGCATAACGGGCAGCCATTGGGTCAGAGATAGCGTAACCTGCACCCATTGGTATTCCCTGGTGTCCGTAGTAGGGCATGCTGTTTGGCACAGGTGCCATAGGCATGTTCATCTGCATGCCCTGTGGACTTGACACCGGAGGTCCATGTGGGTTTTCGATCGTCCTCATACTTGGGAGTGACATGTTGCTACCAATTGACATAGGACTAGGTCGATATGGGTCGGATGGCTGGCTTGTCACAGCAGGATAAGAGCCATACTGGGCGGTTGTTGCACCGATCGAATGCGCGTAATGTGTTGAGCCTGGGTAGCTTACAGGCTGGCCGTGGGGCATTCCTGGATGCTGGTTGGACATTTCCGGTTTGGACACGGGTGCCGAAGTAGCCTCGGAGGCCCTGCTGTCGCCGTTCTGCTGAGAAACCACGGGCGGAGCGGCAGAGGTTGAAGCAGTAGGAACCGAGGTTATCGAAGGAGTCGGCGCGGGAAAGGAAAGGACGGCAGGTGAGTCGGAGTCGGCGGGTGTGGGTACAGTGGGAGCTGCGGTGTTCGTTGAAGCGGTCGAGCGGTCCGCTGTCGTGAACGGTGCCGGAGCGATCGTGGTGATGGGTGGAAGTATCGTGTCAGCGACAGCAGTAGTGTTCACGGACCCGGTGCTTGCGATGGAAGCTGGAGGAGCGGTGACAGGTACGACGATGGGAGCTAGAGAAGGAGACGTCGATGTCGGAGCAGAAACTGGAGGGTTATTGCAAGAGTCGCCGTGACTCTGTCCACGGTCGTCTTGAGCCATGTTGTTTTTTAATTAGAAATTTTTATGGAGCCTCAAAGCAAAGTCAGGAAGAGAACCAAAGCGAGCAGGGGACGCGACCCTGGGTCGCGGAAGAAGACGAGGTGCTGGCGCTGGGCAAGGAAGATCAAAGAGCAGCCAGGGCGTGGCAGGGGGAGAAAAGGCGTGCAAGAGGGGCAGACTCCGGGACCAGGGGCCGCGACACGATGCGACTGCGATGGAACTTTCACTAGGAAGCAAGGCGAAGTCGCGATAGTGGACTGGGCCAAGACCAGCTACTACAGGTGCCTCGCTGGAAGAGCAGCAGCAGCAGCAACAGGCAGTGGCTAGACAGCAGACGTTGGAAGAAGACAACCAAGCCCAGGGGTCCAAAGAGGCGGGATCGGTAGCGAGACTAAAGTTGGAGCTCCAAGATCGGAGACAAGCGGGAAATAGTTGACTTTCTGTCGTCGTCGCCGTCAAGCCAAGCATGGAGGTTACCTTACTGTACAATAGTATACACGACAATATAGTACAGTATAAATCAAAGTGCACCACAACCAAAGTAAATGGATCGCCCCCTGCCTGGTTGCCGCGTGGTAGTAGTGGTGGTGGGAGTGGTGACCGTGGTGGTGTTGGTGTTGGTGTTGGCCGTCAGGTCCCAGTAAATTGTAAAGGTCTAGTGGAGACGGGCCGGGCTTTGTAGGCTGATATCCATATGTAGGTACGGGATGATCCATTCGATACTCGACAAACAAGCGCCACGGAAGTTTTACCCAGCGAGTAGCCTGTGTCAAAAAGTTAAAACTTGGGTACTTGATGCAACAAGCGGACGGGTTCGTAGACGAAGTAAGGTTAGAGGTATGCTCAGACTTAGATTACGTGATTGGAGGCAGAAGCCGTTAGCAGACATGAGATATCGATGCCTGTACTGTTTGGCTACCTAGATGAGAGGCTCGCTTAATGAAGGGACCGTTTTGATCAAGTACTCGAGGTATCCGTACTCCGTTAGTCTCCTTACAAACAGACAAAAGTCGGTCGGGTTGATGCTAAAGTTTAAATTTCTGATGCTGTTTTCCCCCCTGCTTAGCAAGGTAAGGTACATATCTTCATTGGTAGGGCATCTTCCATAAGGTACCTTATGGATGGCAGAAATATGCAATCAATCAGCCACACCCACGGAACAATAGTAGCTCCATTGTGAAGCTACATTACCTATCCGAGGTACGGTGCTGCAATTACTCGGACACACTTCAAAGGCTTGAAGACCTAACTACTAGTATCAACGAACGACATTCCATGTATGCATGGTTCATGGCAGTTTCGAATCTTATATGCATCTCACATGCATATGATCATCGTCCACTCAGTCGGCTACTACCCATTAACGAGATTTTCTTTTTCCTTCCCCCCCATTTCTGCCTCGACTCGCCTAGCAAGATCTAGATAATTGGCAATTCTGGAAGCACCGTAGAAGCTCCCTAGATTCTGTGGAATAATCACCTAACCTTGCTAATGAGGCGAGCCATGCAACTGAGCAAGGTTATAGCATGGAGAACAGGTGGGCTTGGCGGAGCATATTCAACTCGTAGCTGACAATATTAATAGGTTCTGTAACTACTCCGCATATCCTGGGCAATAAGAAGCGCATGGACACACAGATGCATCGGGAGTAAAGTATACGTGCACATCATCAGCAACACAACTCGGTTACTTTCGATGAATATACACGTAGCACAAGCGAGCATTAATGTTAGTAGGGGCTTGCAATGCCCATTGACTTGCATATGCACATACTTAAGCTAGGTTCTTTATGTGACCTAGGCAACCCCGACTTGAGTTCGATACAAGGCGGCAACTGTGCTTGATTGTGTGCCACTCAAGGTCTAGCGGATGCAAGGTTCTCGTCCCGTCTTGAGCCCCAACGTTCAAGGCACCCCTATTTGCCTATAGAATGCCTCTACTCCGTACGGATACTCATGCAACTAAAGAGCAATACACCGACTGAGATTCACGCTTGAGCTAGGGCTGCTAGACCTGGACGGTAAGTGATACTCGCTGTAAATCATTCAGGGCCCCATTGATCATCTATTTGTTCTCTCTTTCCTCACTGCTGCTTGTTCGATATCCATACTAAATTAGAGTATCCTCTGATTTGCGTATCCGTATCCCTTCTCGTCCACTATTGAACCGAGTTTCTCCAAAACTGTCACTCCTCGCTAGTAGTCCCCGCAAGCCACGGCCCCATAGCAAGCCCCTAAGAGACTTCCATTTCCAAGCTTCTAAGGCTTCTCTAGAATACGCTAATGTCAGGTACCAACCAGATGGCGCTCACTCTAGCAAGTGGATGAAAAGAACCAAAAGCCAACTACCGCACCTGACTATAGGCTTTCCAATTGCTCGGGTCAAGGGAATAAGAAGGCAGGTGTTATGCTCCCTACCTTACCTACATACCGCAATCCTACTACCAAACGGAGTACCTACCACCTACCACCTACCTCAACTACTAGTATCTATCCACTTTATCAACATGCAGAATTGCTATCAACATTCTCACTCCGCCAAACATCAAGCCTCAAGCTACTCCGTACAACAAATTTATCCGAAGATTGCTATTCTATTCATATACTGTTTCGTCATTCTTACCAGATGGTATCCCCTATTTTTTTTCCTTTAGCCGGTCTTTACTCTCCTGTAGGTATCCGCCAGACCAGACCAGACCAAGCCAGGCCAGGCCACGGACAATTGCAAATCTTGCCGTTGCCCACACTCCCCAATCTTAGGATATTCAATATCATTTCCCCCCCTCTTCCAATTTCACCATAACCCAATACCCCTGCCCTTTCTGTGAGACCTGGTCTTGTTCCATCTCGAGAACACTGACGCTTTGAGCAGGAGACAAAGTCCAAAACAAATCCCAGTCTTGCATGAACCATACCACAGCAAGACGAGTATATAACTTGAACCGACAGTTTGCTCAGCCAGTGTTTTAGTTTCCTGGCTGTACCCGTACGCACTACTCATACCTACCTCGAGCGGCAAGGTCCCGTGCAAGCGAGACGAGCCTCCACAGCTTCAAGCCAGGGTAAGCTGACAACTGTCTATCCACTTGGATCCCACTCTACCGCAGAGGATCCTCCTTGGGTCTGGTCTACTGTGTTGTACCTGCTGGTACAAGTGAAAAAACGGCAATGCGATGACATGGCAGTCACCCTCGTCCTTATCAAAGCCAATCCCGGATGACAGACGCGACGGGAAGTAAGCGAGCGAAAGCCGCCAACAGGGGGGGAGCCGTCTAGCCAACCGGCTCTCCTTTGTACATCCTACTACCTCGCCTTCCTGGTAGACTGCTCCCTCTCGCCTACCATAGCTCCCGGCTTACTGGAACCTTTGGCTTTGCTGTTGTCTTTACCGCTGCCTCCTGGCTCAGCCCCCTAACTCCTACGCTACCTTACGGAATACGTGTGCAGAGAGGCCATGCAGCCATGGCAGTACTCCGTATGTATCCACGATCCGGTTTTCTCTCCACACCGATTGTCAGTAGCGGTCGGCTCTTGGATCGTTAGTTCTAAAACGCGTTCCAATAAGGGGTTTACTTCTGCCTGAACCTACGGAATAGGTGGAAACAAATATGTGAGGCTCAAGGTTATGCTATGATGATACATGATATAACGTAGTAAATGACATGATGCATGTATTAGGCCGGAAAGAAGCCCCGAACAAGGCATCATTATACAACTCGTCCTATTTTATGATTCGTATGACCAGAACCAGTCTATGTTCTGCAAACATTGTCACTGAGTTCGTCATTAATGATACTGCTTGCGCTCTCGGCCTTTGGCGTGGACGTCTCATTTTCTGCAGTCGTTCAGCAGTGGCTTCACCTGGGACCAATTCACCCCCGATGCCTTTCCTGCGGCGCCGTCTGCCCCCAGTAGTAGCCAAGGACTTGTGTGGCACCTCTCAATCTCCATCTCATATGTCCATGCCAAGCAGCGTCGACCGCTTTGCTCACAGCGCTTTTGACAAGCATTGGCACTCCTTACGTCGCCCCACGACCGGGTGTGCTCGTCCGGCTTGCCCACATGGTCCGCCGTCAACTCAGTCGGCCGGCTCTCAAGCGCCGATATGGCTGATCCTCCGAAAAGCTCCCAAACGTCGCTCCATAGTACCGGCTTCTCTCTATGTGCAAGTGTCTCACCGACTCGGCGCATCTCGCCGGGCTTTCGCAGACCGTGAAAAGATACTAGGGGTGAACAGAAGCGATCACCCCAGATGCGCGTGATTGACGGAGGTTCACCGTTAAAATGATGGTTATACGCCTCTTCAATGTAGATCCCCAGCTTTTGTAGCGTTGTCGCTACCAACCGGTCTCCCCACGTCTCGGTCATGGACTCGGCGTATGCTTCCTGCACGATGCCTGGATGTTCAAACAGCATGCGCATCGCTTCTCCAGAAATCAGAATGCCGGACCCTCCGTGCCCGAAGCGCGCCTTGTAGTCGCCCACTGCGTTGCCAATATATTGGGGCTTGCGATAGTCAACATGGCTCATGAGAAGCTCCAGGGATGGTCTGATCAAGAAGGTGTCATCATCCAAGATGATGTACCACTTTTTGCCAGGCAACTGATGATATATCATTTCCATACCCATGATAAACTGTCTTCGTCAGCGATGTAGACAGCAATGTTATTGCATGAGACTTACCTTGAGCGCATCAAGTTCCCACCCATAGCTTTGCCCAATTTTTAGGGCCTCTTCTTCGTCTCCTGCTTGGAGCCTTGCTTGGAGGCTTCTATACTTGACCAGCCTAGGGTATTCATCCACCTTGCCCCTGATCTTCGTCTCCATGACTCTTTTGATAGCATCGTGTACTGTCACTCCTATAAGCCCCGCATCGGTTCGATTCACTGTCGTCCAATCTCCAACGACGAGAAAACTCTCGCCCTCTTTTCCAAGGTAGCCCCCCGTTGCCTCAAAGGCTGCAAGTTGTTCGGCCACTCGGTGACGTGTTCCATAACCCGTTTTGATTAAATACCCCACGTCATCCTGGAGGTCGACGGTATACCGTGGTGACTTCCACAGCCAAGCGTCTTTGTCTGTCGCGGTGCCGCGCAGGAAGTTGAAGAAGCGTGAAACGTTAAAGACAAGAGCCAGACGTACGGCCGAATCATGAGGGAGGATGGAACAAAGTATAAAGATGGTAATGAGAAGGAGGATAATGATAGATCGTAGACGACGCTTCGTGCGTCGCGAGATGACAGCCATTTTGGGTAAGTTACTTTGTGATATCAAGGATGAAAGATACGGTCCGGGTTATGAGGAACCGCTTGGGCGATATGTCGAGATCTCACTCTACAGACACAACATTCTTCAAAGATCGGCTCATAGGACACGATTTTCTCATATAACCTTAGGTATTTGACTGTTGGTTGCTACTTCGAGGCCCAGGCGAAGGATTGGGGGATAGCTTGCTCACTCCCTCCCTGGTCGTGTTAGACCCGCAGTAAAGCCCCAAACTGGATTGATATAAGTCGCCACAGTCTCGCCAAGATAGTCGGAAGCTTGGAGGTTAATGATCCTGATGGATAAGAGAGATAGGATTTGACGGCAGTGTAGCGAACAAGCTATGAAGCTATCAACAGCGACGTTCTCATAAACACATTCAGATTTGACTGTGACATGACTTGCTGACTCATTCGGTATACTGCTGTGATTGGCCCAAGGAACCGAATTACTCTAACTGTTGCCGCCATCAATGGGTAGCAAAAGGCTTCTGATGGGGATACCCCCAAGGCGAGAAATTGATGGCATCGTAACTTCAGTAGTAGCTCAGAGGTAAATAAAGAATAACAACGGTTATTGTCCAGCCACTGGGGTATTGCTTTAGGCTCTAGTCGAGATATCCCGAATTCTTTTTGTATAGGTATGTACCACAGACGCCACCTTTATCAAATGCGATATTATGTATAGGTACATTTATATGCTCTTATATCTAATCATACTCAAACGAAGAAGCATGTTGCTACTCTTTATCTTCACATAGCCTATCTTTCCCATACACACCTCCCTACCCAAGTGATGGATGTCTTCATCGACTACATGAAGGAACCATGGAATCTAAATGCATCGAAACTCCCACAGCCATGTTACTCAAAACGCCCTCCCTATGCAAATGTTGCAAATGTACAAGTGAAAATGAAAAGGAGCTTCTCTCTCATGAGTCGGCCGTGCATATCACGACACCGCAAGTGACTCAACTGGTCAGATTAGCTTTCTAAGCGTCTTTGTCGAGTTCGTAAAACAGCAGATAAACCTCTCTCTGCATGCCCAAGACCTCGCCGGTCTTTGCCTCCTTGACCTTTTCGTCGTTGACCCGCCACCACTTATCTGTTGATGACTTTCGCTTCTTGGATCGTTTTGACATGTTGGACGCTATAGGCCCAGGCGGCGAGGAGCTGCTGTTCGTCTGCTTGGGTGATGTGAACCTGGAGAGTGCTGATTTCGTCGACGCTGCCACGGAACGAAGGCTGCTGGTTTCTGGGTCCTTCTGCTTGCCCATGGTAGGCGAGCTCACCGCGCCACGCAAATCTGCCGGGACACTCCTGGGTGGGATAGGCAGAGATTCTAGAGAAGGCGTCGATGAGTTACCAGACGATCCAGAGACGAGATCGGGTGTAGACATTGCAGGGCTGTGAGTGGGTCTACCTCCCATCAAGGGGGTCCCTATAGGCGTCGGTGTCTTGCTGAATGCTTCAGAAGGCTGGAAGGTATTGGGGTTGGAGAAGGGCGCGGCGAGGTTCTGTCGCCGGAATGCTTCGTAGTGGCCACTATTATGTCCGCCGCGATGCGTCACTAGACCGAGGAGCTTGTACTTCTTTTGATCCATCAAACCGCCCAGGGGCAGTTGTTCAGGGAACACCACCTTGGCGGAGTTCTTTTGTGTTATTTGTCCCACGTCGTAGATGGAGCGGGAGAGGTGAATAGCCAAGATCTTTGGGAATATGGACATTCGTGTTGTCTTTGCGATTCTCCTCTTGGGCGCAAACCGAATGTCGCCAAGCTCGACATCCTCCGGAGGATTCTCGGGATCAGTATCGATGGCATATTGGAGCTTGTCGATATTCTCCTTCGCTTGCGTCTTGAAATGATCTGACGTGGACTTGGCCATCTCAGCTTCTAGGTCCGCTTTTGTCTGTAGCAAGCGGCACATTTCGCACTTAAAGTCATCGATGTACTCGGTTTTAAATATGCCGTCGAAGCAGGCATTCAATGTTGTGCCTGACACCTGGGGTACGGCCAAGGTAATAGTACAGAAAGTCTCCTCCCTCGGTTTAGTCTTATAGCGACATGTCTGGCACTCCAGACGTGACTCGTATTTTCCCTCCATAGGGAAGCCCTCCTCAATCTCGATGGGGAGTGGGCCGTTGATCTGGGGGATCTCCGTTTCCTCCGGAGGCTCAATGGCCGAGTGGTTGTCGCCGTTCGTCGCAGGTTGCTGCTCTTGTGAGGATTCGTCGCTGTCATTGCCGTTGGCCTGGGGATCTGATGTCTTATCCACGCTTGAAGTGCTGGTGGTAGGAAACACGCCGCGTCTGCGCACATGCAGTCTTGCTCGTTGGCCGCAATGATACTCGTCTTTAAGCCTCTCGGCCACAATTTGGAGAAATTCTTGCGCGTCTTGTTGCTGGCGGCTGATTCTTTGTTTGAAAGCCGCCTCCAGGACCTTGACAAATTGGAATGGTGATATGGACTTCTTGTAGATGGGGCGTTCATTAAGCGCATCCAGCATCTCCTTCAGTCCTTGTGTGACAAGTCCCTCTTGTAGGCCCTGGAGCTTCCACTGAGCAATCTCCTTACCCTCTGGCTGGACTAGACTGGCGTATACGGCAGGGTCTTCGATACGGCGGCGGTGCGTTTCGCGGATTAGATATATGCGTAATTCTCCGAGGCCGGCGAGAGCCTGGAGGACCGAGTTGATGAAGCAGTCGTTGGCTTGGTTTCTCAAGCCGACAATGGATTTTTTCTTGGAGCTCGTAGCATCGTGGTCGATGGAGAAGTTTGGCGCAAAGACGTAGATGAGCGCAGCGGCAGCAAGAGAGGCACCAGCAGCGTAAGACACCACTGTAGCCGATTTCTCGGGCATTTTCACCAGTTGCCGAACCGGAGGCTCGGGAGAGTCGGGATTTGGAGACCGTGGGGGAGGAGGAGCAATGAGGAATAGGCGCGTGTCGAACAGGTCAAACGGTCACAGCAGGATGGTGGCTTGCGAGCATGTCTTTGTGGCGATGGTGATAGTTCTATGCTTGTTTTGAGTAGGCAGTCTCGTCTTGTTGGCTGAGGTGTGGATTAGCTCTCAATAGTAGAGGATGCGATGTTGTAACAGGGCAACATGGCAAGGTCAGAGTCAGATTCTGAGTATGGGCACAGGTATGGGTATGGGTATGGGCATTTGATCAAAACAGCGCACGGGGAGCGAATAGGTAATAGAAATCAAGAAATGGTCCGGGTTTGGTCTGGAGAAACATCCACATCCGCTAACTTTTAACAAACGCAACGGCCGGGGGAAACCCGGGGTGGGTTTTCTGGAAGAAAGCGAAGCCGGAGGGTGTTCCTCAGTGAAAAAAGTCCGCCCTGTTTGGGCAGGTCACTACACCTTAGAGCCCCCGGCCCCCACTACAGATGTTGTTCCCCGCCAGATACAGGGCTTCAGGGTCGGCCTAGGTGACATTTCCATGGGCTTTGGAACCCCCCAAGCTGCTGTTTACAGGCGGATGTACGCATGATGGAACCTGAGTCTCACTATACCTTAGCCGGCGGCTGTAATTAGCTGCAGCTGCAGCCCGCGTTTGAGTTTCGTTTCCGCTGCATCCGTACATTGCTGGGATTGTGCGGGGTTTGTAAGAATTGAAACAAATCAGATAATAAACTGTCTACCTCTAGTACTTACCTATATAGGCATTTCATACCTCAACATAAAAGATAGACAAAAAAGATATGACCATATGTAAACCAATATCATAAACTGAATCTCGCCTGTAGACTCAAGTCTTGACCCAATACTATATTTAGTCAACCTCGATACTCCTTTAATCTAGTTCTCCCTTTCTTGACACACCGTTGATACGCCGTATATAAAGAACCCCATTGCTTCCCATGATAGAACCTTCCGCGTCGAAGAAAAAGGTCACTTGCACCAAAACAGAAACACACAGTCAACCACTAGCTAACTAGCTTCTGCCGCCACTCTCGTAGTTATAGTCAACGCTCCACAGCGAATCCCAAATGATCGACCTCTTTGTCGGACTCTCAATTGAATCCTCCCGTCGCATGACATTCCGAGGCTGCTAACTAACCGTCAGCAACCCGTCTCATGGTCCAAGAAGGGTGTCGACGTTGCGTACCTCGTCCACCTTGGTCCTATTGTCTTGGGCTATTGACTCGTCAAAGGGCGATTTGCTTGGGCTCTCAGCTTGCTCGTTTCTTGATCCCTCTGCAGGAGCCTTCTGTAAGAGGCTGGCATGGGTAGCTGCGAGATGTCCTCCCTGCGTAGGACTTGTGCCGGAAGGCGTGTCCGTAGGGTGCGCTCGAAGTGAATTGGTTTCGCTGGCCAAAGCACTGTTCTTTAACAAAGCCGTGCCTCCAAGCTGAAATGGTAGGGCCTTCTTGGAGTTTGTACTGCTACGCCTGCTCTCAAGACTCTTGGATAAAGTCTTGTTAATACCTTCAATGCTAGTAACGCTGTCCCGGCTCTTACCCTTTCCACCCGTACCATGAGTGTGAATATTGGCCGTTGCTTCCACGGTATTGGCCGCGACAGTCGACTTGCCCATTCCAGGCGTTGAGGGGGCGCCGGGTTTGTCTTCGAAAGCATCGATCAAATACCACCGTAGACCATCTGATAGTTGGAACGGATTGTCATTCTCCTCCTCGTTGATCGACTCTGTCTCGCTGCTCGGCTGAAGGCTCTTAGAAAGGTCCACCACCCGTTCTTGTATTCGGGAAATACGGGCAACAAGCCACTCTCGGTGACGCAGGCGATGAGCATCTTGTTCGCGGAGGAAATAGTGCGGGAAGCCAACGTTGAATGCCGCCCATGCACCGGCTTGCTGGTTGCGGGTGGGGAGGAACAAGGCCAGATCCCCCTCCTTGAAGTGCTTGAACGCAATCTTCTCGTGTGAGTCTTTCTGTAAAATGTGTGCCTTCTCTCTGTAGGACCGCGACTCTCGTTGCCATTTGCGAGCCATGTGTTCAACCTCCTTAATCCTGCGGTAAATAGTTTCGGAGAACAACTCGACGTCGAAATTGCCAAGCTTGTTCATGAAAGTCTTGTATTTTTCGTCCTCGGCCTGCATGTCAGAGTCGTTAAGCCAGTAGAGCAGGTCCAGGTCAGCGCTTTCACCTAGAATACGACTGAAGGTACTTGACTTGCGGAGTGACAAGCCCGGGTCAGACGAGTCGTTCGGGTTCTGGGCATTTCTCTCAGATCGTGGAATCTTCACCACAGTCATGTTCCCATCTTTTCTGGAGATGGCAAATCCCACGCGCTCCAGCAGACGGCACATGCGGTCATTCTGCGAATAGAGGCGTTGTGTGAGATCTCTAGTCTTCTCATCGCGGTTCTCATACTGGCTGTTCAGGCTAGACACCTTGCCCTGAAGAGTGTCAACCTTCTCCTGAAACATGCGAAGCTCTTCCTCTAGACTGCCGACTTGAGATTGCTTGGAGGCTACCTCCTCTGTCAAGGTCATCACCTTCTTCTCCTCTTCCTCTAGTCTTGTCTGTAGGGCTTCGGGACCAGTTTCGCCATCGCTGAGTTTGGCGCGCAGCTCGGTGAGCTGATGTCTTCCATCGTCGAGCTCTTGTTCGAGAGCAGACACCTTTGCCTTCTCCTCTGCTAAGTTTTCTTTCAGGTGAACTGTTGCCATTTCATTGTCGGCAAGCTTAGTGTCTTTCTCCGCAATATGTTCACGAAGTTCCGTAACAGTTGCGGTGAAGTGATCGACTTCTGACTTCAGCAAGTTAATATCTGCTTCCGAGTTTCTAACTTTTTCGGCAAGCGTTCCGGTCCCCGTAAGGAGTACGTCAGAAATGTCTACAAAGCTGTCTGGAACGGCAACATCGGGAGAGAGCTCAGTGAAAAGCTTTCTCAGGACTCGCCAGTGCTCATCCAAGCTCTCCTCAGCATCTTTCAGCTTTCTTGAGACGTGCTGGGTTTCCTC
Organism: Fusarium graminum; assembly: GCA_013266165.1. NCBI lineage: Eukaryota > Fungi > Ascomycota > Sordariomycetes > Hypocreales > Nectriaceae > Fusarium > Fusarium graminum. The sequence continues at coordinate 14,837 of JAAGWP010000477.1, forward strand.
CTGTGCAGAGTGCATCTGTTGTTCGAGAGCCTCTTGCTGTTCTCTCTGAATCCTAGTTTCTTTACGGAGAAACTCGACCTGACCCTGTGCTTTAAGGGCGTCATCCTGTCGCTGCTTGTTAATTTGCTGAAGTTCTGCCTCCAACTCCTCCACCCTTACAACGTAACCAGCTTTCTCGTGCTGTCTAGACTCATCAAATTGCTCGATCTCGTCTTCGGTGTCTTCTAGGCGGGCTCGAAGACTCCTGATCTCAGCCTCTAGATTCTTACGTTCTTCAACAAACTCGCGCTCGAGTGCCTCCATGTTTTCGAGTAGGTCTTGTTTAGTAGAGTTAACTTCCGCAATCTGGCCTTTCAGATTCTCATGCTGGCTCTTCAAGTCTTCGTGCTGACCTTTGATGTTCTCGTGATTGTTCGATTGGGACGTGAGCTCCTGCTGAAGACGGCTGGAACGTTGTTTCTCTTCTCGCAGTTCGCTTTCCAGTTGAGTAATTCGTCGCATCAGTGGGTCAATCCCATCCGAAGACTGTCTGCGGTCATCAAAGCGGCTTGATCTGATTGAAGATCCAGAGTTGCCTCTTTCACGTTGTTGGGGGCCCTGCGGCTGGAACAGATTTCCAGGACGGCTGGCTTGGCTTTGTCGATGGAGTAAATCTTCCAATCGACGTACCCGACTTTCGGCAGTCTTGAGTTTGTTTTCTAGTTTGCCCTTGTCCGACTGCAGCGACTGCAATAAATCATCGTCTCCTCGGATCATAAGACCGCTCCTGCCAAGCGCTGCTTCGTGTATGCTCCCGTTCTTGAACGCCTTGAGTCGCTTCGACTGCTGCTTTGTCGGGTTTTCAAGCTCCTGTACAAGCTTCAAGATGTCGTTCAGAACAACTTGATCGACAGACTGCTCTTGCAGCACTTGGATGAAATCTGTCAAGTCCTCTTTGGTTGCGGCTGGCCAAGGCGTATCCTCTCCGAGCAAGTTGACTTCGAGACCCATGACATTCGTGTCCAAATCAGGTCCATAGGTGCTACCAATCATTTTTTGCCACTTGCGCCGTCGCTTGGACTCTTCGTCCTGGAACAACGCCATCTCGTTTGCGAGTGTGGAAGAATCTGTCTTGACTTTGTCAACCCACTCGCGGCGTCGAACTGCTTCTGAGACAAAAGCTGCGTACATGTAAGGAAGCTGATGAATGAGTCGAAGGTAATCGAAAGTCGTCATATCGTCCTCGGACTGGTTCAGTACATTGATTTGGCTCTTAACATTATTATGTAGAGCTGTTATCTCTGTAACATATCGCATGAATTTTGCCGACTCCGAAGCGATCGAGTTCCGTGCATCCGTTGCATAGTCAAGTAGCTCATCCATTTCTTTCACGCGTTTTTTCAGTGTTGGCACTAGATGCTCGGTATGCACGGAAGCCGTCTTAGACGCTTGGGCTACATCTCGTTGCGTGTTTCCGTAGCTGAGCGCTGCTCGGTAGTCAGAATCTATTTGCTTCACCACCACCTCAATATCTTCGAGAAGTTGTGCGGAATCTGTGCTATGGCCGAGAGCAGAGCGGCTCATAAGCTTCTCAAAGTCGCCAATCAATGACTCCAAGCTCCTGTACATTTGGGATGCTGCATTGCTAAGTTGGTCGGCTTTGTCGCTGAACCTTCGGTGTGCCGTGGGGGCCAATTTGCCTGCCTTCCTTGCAGTGTCCAATTCAATAAGATCCTCCAGTGTCGGGTTTGGATTTTTTGTCTCTTGTCGAGTCATAAATTTGACTATAGTTGGTGAAATCGGTGTGTTCCTGGCGAGGTCGAGGTATTGTTCCCAACTTTCAACCAAACTTCCATGCTCTTCCAGCGCCGGCGTTACCCACTTCTTCAAATCGTTGTATTTGGGCTCGATTTGCTTTATGCTAATTTCGAGGTTCGCAACAGCAGCATCCAGGCACTTGACGATAACATCTATCTCGTCGTATCGTCCCAGGGTAGTCGTGTTCATTTGTCCGCAGTCCTCTGCAAGGCGCATCGCCCAATTCCGGCGCTCCTGGTACAGTTGTTGCCATGATGATATTGACTGTACGTCGTTGATCGTATTCGGCGCATTTGGAGTGGCGTATCGTTTCGGGGATGCGACGGGGTTGACAAGGTTGGCATTTCCTGGGGAACTTATTCGGATATCATATATGAATATCTCTTTCTAAAGCCCAGTCAGAAATGCCTTATCTCTGCTTGGATAACAAACCTCTGTATGTATGCTGGTAAACTTGACGCTTCGACCATGGGGGGTCAAGGCGACAATATGCTGTGGCGGGATGGAAGTTTTTCTAGAGACCCAAGCCTTGAGATCATCGAGGCTACGCTCATGTTAGTTGATGATATCTAAGCACCTTGTTTGTGGACCATACATGGAGAACTGTGCAGTGTCGGCTTCCAGCCGCATGCCCGTATGGGCTATCAACACCTGGAGAGCCATCTCGAGACATCTCCTTCTGAAAGTTCTGCCGCAACGTGCGACCAGAAAGAAAGAAGGGGGCAATCCGGTACAAATACAAGACAATCACCAGAGCAAAAATGACGAACTGATGTTGGATGACCGAATGATAGGAATATATTCGCGTGACGAAAGATCCACAGACATTCATGGGTTATGAGAGCCTGGCGTTAGCGTGACTGGTGCCTTGTGACAGGCACTATTCTATTAGCGAGGACGCCACAGTGAAGCTGCCACATTTACACTGCCACAGTTCTGTCAGTTGTACTCGTCGCGGAAGCAGTAACGCGTCTGTGAGGTCAAGGCATGGCATAAGAGGATTTACTGAGTAGAACACTACGCTGGGCACGGTATTATGATGGAAGACTCCAACGATGTACCCATGGTTGATGGGTATGACGAGGCATTGCATCTTCCCATCTCAGAAGACGAGGAGAAGATCCTCGCACTCTACGATAAAATACAAGAGCTTCGACTAGAAATCGCTATTATCAACGCCCAAAAATCACATCAGTCAGGTCAGTATCTTTTCGGCTGACAACTAACGATGTGCTCATAATTCCCAGATGACACCGTGGAATCCACCGATGAAGAGATACGAAAGGCCCAAACAGATCTCCAGGAAACGAGAGCGAAATATGTTCTGAGAAACGAGGTCACTGAGGCTGTTTTGACGGCCAATCCTGTTCTCAAGGCTGTTCACGGTGGGGTTTCCATTGAGCGGTTCGTTTGTCAACATTATTTATCTGAGCATTGGCTGATACTTTCCAGTGAGCTTCTACCTTATATCGAGCGTAGAGATGATGCCTCCATCGCAGTTGCTAGGCAAGCTGCTGGGACTAACAATAAGTGGAAGGCTTTAGCAGCTACGCAAAGTGATACGCTGCGCAAGTCTCGACATAATGTCGCTGCAGCTGCTGAGCTCTTTGAGCTAGCCGAACAGGCCAAACTCAAGAAGAGGGTTCCTCCGGGAAACTCGAAGATGGTACAAGAGCAGGAGAGGCTCGAAGAAGGTGTCCAGGCGAGCAAGCAAAGATGGAGAGTGATGAAAGGTGTGGCTGCCGGTATAATCGTTGGTAGTGGCATTGACTGGGTACGTGATGATGAGCTGCGAGACGTCGTGCTTGATCCTGAGACCGAGGAATAATACGCACCACAATTGACTCCGTTAAGCTCTACTCCGTGCACAGGCACTCCCTGTATATTCTACATTTCAATTTGAGTTGACCATCCATCTACTTTGGCCCGTATTCGTCCCGTCCCGCTAAGAGATACGTACCGTCGAGGACGGCACTCTTGAGATCTCCCGTCGTGGAGACAACGTGTGATCCTCTACCAAGAACCAAGCAATGACAGTTATGAATAAGTGAAAAAGGAGATACAGTCATGCTTTCCAACTAGCGACCCATGTTCGCAGCTGTCCCTGGAACCGCATGCAGGTCCCAGGTTTCAAGCTTCTCTCAGCCTCCATCCTCGCGATCTTGAACGATTCGTCGACTACAACAAAGCGGTCTCAGTGACTTCACCATATAGTCTTAATGGAGCCTAGCAGCTACAGGGAGCTATGACCATCAGATAGATATCGCACGTGATATGTCTTGGCAACAGACGAGGAAGATGAAAAGACGAACAAACGAAACATATGCGATTGGCGAGGGCAGCATAATTTGCGAGTATTGGGCTGGGAATCACCCTTGCATTTTACATGAGTTGGCTTCGTTTAGAAATTGATCGACACGCCGAACATGATCGGATGGATTATGTCCTTCGTGTTGGGCACCGATTTCGCGGTGTTTATAAAATGTCCGGGCCCAAGGTTCATGGATAGTGCTGAGCATGTATAAATCAACGACTTTATGTACGCACAATCAACGAGAGATACTCAAGAGCTATAATGACAAAGTATGTACAAAAAATTACAGCAAGTCTTTCGACAACAATAAATACAATCATGGTAATAATGATATGGTTTGTTCCATGAGCTACCCTAAAGTTTAGTGATGCAAATGCTCCCTGCAATGGATAACTTCCTTTTCTGCCCCACCCGAATGAGACGAACCAGAACAGATCAGCAAGACAGAAAAGTACCACATAAAAAAGCGAGTGGCGGGGAACAAAGGAAGAGCAGAAGAAGAGCGAGTGGAGAGGGACACAGAGAGTAGGTTTGGGCGGGGGAACGCTCAGCTCCCCGTCCTGGGCTTTGGCGTGAGCCCAGAGTCGGCTCGGCACCTAGGTACAGCACAGTATCAGCTGCCAGGAGGACTACATGACCACCCAAAGACAGGTGTGTCGCGTACCCGCTGCAAGTCTCTGCCGGTACCTCTCCCATGAGCCACTTACAGCGTATCCTTTGCACCTTGTTTTGGTCCGGCGCGACAAGGCACGCTCGGCAAAGCCGCGGTCACCGGGCGCTTTTGCTTGCTTGCCTTTCTCTTTGCCTGCCTAGCAGTCGTATCCCTCTGCTGCTCCCGTCACCCACGCCCCATACCCATTTACACCAAACCTGGGCTAGGCTTTTCGCTTTTTCACCCAACTCACGGTACCCGCCATGTCTGCACATGGAGTATGCGTCATGAGGTATCCGCGTCATTTGCCATCTCTTACTTACCTTGGCCTGTCTTTTTTTCTCAATACAATTTGGGACAGAATCATTGATAGCCGTCGCACATTACTCCAACACGCACTGATCCCCAGTGGTGCAGATCACAAAATGATGCACATATGAGCAAAGTCTGTCTCGTCCACAGATTTTGCTTCAAGAATACCAGTTGGTCTTGGTGATACATTGCCACACAACACCAGCCTTTCAATTGCGCAAGCTACATAGTCTGATAGTAATCTGTCACTGCACACTATCGTGGGAGGTCTGCCTATACTTTGACCGAAGGAGCGACATGTAGTCAGCCTTTAACTAAGCGTGTGCAGAGTGCATATTGAGATGCGATAAGTAATCAGTGAGAGTATGTGAGGAAGGTGAAGAGTAGGAACAGCCTCTTTTTGGTAAACCCTTTCCATGATCTCAAAGACAAGGAGAGCAAGAGTTTTAGGACTATGAGGCAGATGGATGAAGGGATGACCAGATACGACTGACGAGGCAAACAGGGTACGCATGCTCAAGTACCTATACATGGAAATTTCGTATGACAGTACATGCTGATCACGCACGGCCAAAGTATCACACCCTGCCGCACATTGCTGCTCCAGTTAGGTTGTCAATGAACGTGGTCTAGAACTGACGACAGAATACCCACAGTCAGTCGACTGGAGAGCCACCTGGTAACCAGAACATGGGCAAGTGAAAGACAAATGAGGTATGGAGATAGATCACTGAAAAAGCAGCCAAAGAAGGTAGTAAACAAGGGTTGCGCAGTAACCATGGAGAATCAGGTCGTTTCGCATGCTGGATAGACATGGTTAATTATTCTTGGCTATTAGAGTCGCGCAAGTGATACCATTGTCTCAAGGTAGCGCCGGATCAGGTACGATGTACTTGTGGATGATGCATTGTTGATTGTACATTCACAGTATGCCATGACATACATGAAGCAGTAGTCTCGCCGTCTCGGGGTCTGGTAGGGATGGAGGATAGTGAAGTAAAACATAGCCCGAGATTGTCTTGGAGGCACATAATAGTTGGCGCTAGTATTTCCACAATACCTCCTCAAGTCTCTTAGACCGGACAACGGACAAGCTGGGAATAGAATAGAGACGAACCGAAGACGGGTCATTACAGTCCGTTGCCCGGTTGCTGGCACTTGGTCAATATTCGCGAAGTGGTGACTGGATCCGTTCCCACCATTACAGGCGTCTACAATGTCAGAGTGCGACAGTGATATTCGCTATTTAGAATGAGTTGAGGTTGGCTCGTATCGGACGTCGCTCGTTTGACGTAATGATTGGACAGAGCCACTTTTCTTTTTGGCGACATTCAATGCCGCCAGAAGACAAGCAGCCAGCCGCGTTTCAAATCGAGTCCTCCCTGGAAAAGGTCCAAATTCAAAGGACTGATATGTCATGTTCTCGAAGACTTGGAGAGACGAATTATAGTTGACAGTGGCTGTTAGTCAAGAAGCGGCTGCACGCCATGGAGGTACCATTGATTGAACGCTTGTGTACCAGTTTCAGCTCCTACCAGAGGAGAGCAGTCTGCCGCACGTAGTAAAGCACGGAGGGAGTAGGAAGCCATGGTTTTGTACGCGGTGGGCAACGATTGGTGTGGCACAAGTAGGTAGTAGGTACCGGATAGAGCATAATAGAAACCGAAACAAATGGCGTGAACATGAACAGGGAGGAGGGTGTCAGTAGTGTAAGATAGTGGTGAGCGCGACTTCAAGTCCGATGGAGATTGATTGATGAAGCATAGCGGCATTAGAGAAGCAGATGTGGAGGTGGAAGTGACTAAGGTAGGAAGTGGAAGGGAAGAGAAGGGAAGAAGCGGGAAAGAGAGATGATGCAAAGCCAAGAGAAACGACTCTACATCAGGGAGGGTACTGGTAGGCAAATGGAACTTGAGTCACGGTAGGTAATAATATGCGATCACCCAGAGGACGCGAGCCTGTCGAATCGAAGGTGTTGATGGGCGACTAGGCACAGAGAGATTCTCTAGGTGGGAGACTCTGGTGTGATTGTGATTATTGTTTGGAGTGATTGGAGTACTTCGTAAGAGGTACGGTAATCAAAAGGTAGAGGGGCTTGCGAATGCTCGCGCCGACGGGACCCCTAGAGCCACAAGTATACTGTGCGAATTAGGACGCTTGTGTCGCGGTACAAGGAGCTTGTACTGTACCTCGGCGCGGCGGGCTGCGTGCGGCTTGTACCCGTACAGTACCATACAACAATAGCAGCAGCACCACGCAGGACCACCGGTTTCGACGCTGGTGAGTGGTCAGAGGCAGGTGCTTTGGGGAAGCTTGGATGACGGGGCTTGGCCAGAGTCCTGGTCTTCCTGGCCGTTTCCCCCCCAGCAACAAGGCCAGGCAAGTGCGGTACAGGTACAGGCTGTACAGTCTACAGTCCGCTGCGACAGTACTAGCTCCAAGCTCCAAGCTCCAAGCACCAAACACCCCAAGCACCAGTGACCAAGCACCCAAGCACCCAAGCACCGCAGAGAAGCAATGCGCACCCATTTTTTTTTTTTTTAGTTACTAAGGGGAAGGGGAAAGGAAGGGGAAGGAGG
>JAAGWP010000479.1:0-30904 GCA_013266165.1 Fusarium graminum
CAACAGCGGGGATTCGCTGGTCGTCACCGACCCAACTACTAATCCGCCGGTTAGTGGCTTGACTATGGGAGAGCGGACGGGATCCCGTATTTTCCACTACCTTTGGTCGTATGTGCTTAAGTCTATCTGATGATAACATATATAGCGAGATGATGCTGACTGCAGTGGTCCAAGTTTTTACAACCCTACAGCGACGAATACCGACACTCCAATCCCCACGTAGCTGTGCCTCTGCGTGTTGAATGTGCTCGATCAGCTACCCATAGCACATTCGTACCAGTCATCAACTTTATCGATTCTTACCAAGCTCGATTTCAAACTCACGCTCCCTTTATCGTATAAAAGACCCTGGATTTGCATGTCTGTGGCTAAGCCATTCTGGTGGGGATGAAGATATCCCAAATGGCACTCCATGCAATTATCAATTGTCTTGTCCATAGGACTATGACACTATGGTTCCAGTGAGCTTGGTGATATCGATGAAGTCGCAACTGTACTTTGACACAGTGAGCTTTTCTGTGATATTGCAAACTAAGTCGGGGACAATGACAAGGTGTGATTGAGCTCTCAACTGATCGACTAGAGTCGTCAGTGTCAACTTTCGAAAGCTCAGCTGCCGTCTTGGAGCTTTGAGCAATACATTCAATGAATCAAAACTTGCCTAGGCTGATGGGATGTCGCTACATACCAAATACCTGCCCGTGCCTCTCTACACCCTCCGCCAAATAATCATTCCAAAGTTCGCTTGAGCAATGGAGGACTCGCATTTGAGATCAATGGCTGAGCAAAAGCCGGAATTGCCTCTGCCATTAGGTGATGCAGCCCTCCCACCAAGATGCCTGTAATTATAGACCGAACGATCTTAGGGTAGCAATGTAACAACATGGACGCAATTCATGATTGGATATGTAGATCATCCAGAGGCTACAGGTACCTTGGCATTGCTCAGCCACCCAATCATGCTTTCAACTGTTATAGCCCCAAGTCAGGACATGGTTCAGGCGGCCAGTAATCCTCACGGCCCCCAAAGTCCTTGCTTGGCAAGTTTCCCTTTTGACGTCACTCTGCGCAATGAGAATGATGGATAGAAACTTGACAAGAATTCCGCGGCATGTTATGGCAACACATTTCCCCCTCTTCTGTTCACTTTCTTCAGTATTTCCGTCTATACGTTCCTCAAGCGTAATCGTTCGCATCGGAGCTATTTTCTGACGTTTTGTAATTTACTCCAGCCACAATCTTTCGACCATGAAATTCTATACCTTCTTTTCATCGTCCATTCTCATGGGGTATGTGCTTGCTCAAGGCTGTTACCCCAATAGTAAGTGGCCCCCATGAAGCGCTGAAGGACATTGAGCTGACCAAGTGAGTAGAGAATAACAACATGGGGCTTCAGATCAAAATGTGCGCAGCGAACGAATACTGCTGTACAACGGACTCAGAAGATGATTGCTGCGAGCGCGATACCAATCGCATCTCACTCCCAATTCCCGAACTCCCCTCACAGAAAACTCCGGTGGGAGCCATAGTCGGTGGTGCCGTCGGGGGGGTTCTCGGATTTGCCATTCTGTTAGGGCTCGGGTGGTGGTGGCTGCGTCGGAGGAGAGCAGCCAGGGATATTAATAACATGAACGCCAGCAAGGGAGGAGAGAAACATTTTGCGGCGATCCCAATGGTTGATTCTTCGTTTGCAGAAGCTGATGCCGGGCCAGAAAGTGTATTGGCAGAGTCAGATGCGCGGCCTGTACAGCCGAGGACCATCAATGAGCTGCCAACATAGATTTTCCCACTTGATCCGAATGATGTCTTGACTACATGGGCACTTTGCTTATATGATACCTGAATTAGGAAACCCATGGCGTGCGTATGTATGTGAGGCTTCAATGTCTCCGCTGTCACGAGCCTTGCTGTCTAGGTGGACTTGTTTGGAATCTGACACAGCTCTCGCCAGGGCATCCTGAGTGACGGTATGAAACTCTCGTAGCATGGAGATATCGAGATATCTTATGCCGGGAAGCACACTTGTTAATTGCTGTGACGGTAGTTTTTGATTTCCATAAAATGTCTTAGAGAACACTCCAACATCAAGAAAAGGCGTAATTGGTTTAGTGGTAAAATTCTCCGTTGCCATTCGAGCAACGTCGGGGAGCCCAGGGTTCGATTCCCTGATTACGCATGTCAAGCCCTCACAGGTGTGTTATTTTTGTGAACTATTCACTTTTGGACCTCGCACATGTTTGAACGGAGGCTGATGGACTCTTGGCCTGGTTGGCAGTCGATGAAATTGCCAGACTACGAGAAGTAGCTAAACGGCACACAAATTAAAACTTTTTGACCACGAACGTCTGTCACTGTCATATTCGGTCCTCGTTGTAACTGAAGTACCTTATTTTCTGGCTGTAATGCCTAGACACGTCACTGAGGTTGGTTGAGACCGTGGCCTGATATGTTTATTCTTGCATCACCTCGAATTGAGGCGCGTCTCCTATAGCTACTAGTCTCGTCCGTTTGATAGAAGGAATCCGAACACTATAACTGTGTATGAAAGGAGAAGAATACTACCTTTGAAATAGTTACTTCTCCCCTCGTTCTGCATGTAGCCATGCAAAAACACAGAGAATATGACAACAAACATGTCCCATTGTGGAAGAACCATCGAGAAGACATGTCCCTCTTCAGGTTTACGAGGATACAGTACAGCTGAAAAGAAGACCAGAGCAGGTATCTGAAGCAAGCAAACTTGTAGGGCGTAGGCCGAACCGATCTCGACGGACAATGCGATGTTGCCGTTGACAGCAAATAGAATAGCGTTCTGATGATGTTAGTATCGTATTGATTTGATACGAAGAATCTTGACATACCCAAATTTCTGTTGCATTAGGGATCAAAGCAAAGATGGTAAGTCCTAAAAATCTCTCCTGGATGCAAAACTCTTGCAGAATGATATCCACGGCATCGATCAGAATGACAGCAAGGAGACAGTAAAACACCGTTGCAGTAACCAATATCAACAAACTCTTACTCCTGCTCCAGTTGGGTACATGGCGTAAAGAATCTTCGTGACCTCTTATTTGATGCACGTCTCTTGGGTGTGCAGTGGGTATGTTCTTTGGTATGGGTTGATCAATCTGTTGAGTGAACTCGGGTGCTTCGGGAATTACATCGCACTGAGGTAGGCTCATGCCTCCAGATGAAGACATCCTCTGATTCTTTCTGGGGTGTGCGGGTCTTTTGGAGACTTCTTGACTGTCGACCGCATGCCTGTGTTGTGTCCGAATAGGTTCGTATTGACCCCGGTAACCATTGTGTGACCTTTCTTCGCTTTCAGTCCAGATAACGGACGAATGGGTTCGCAAAGTAAACCAAAGTCCAACAATATACGCCAGTAGGAGTAAAAAGGCACAAAGGAAGCTGAAGGGTCTAAGCATCTCGGTATAGAGGGGCTCATGCAGATCCAATTGCTGTGAGACAGAGCATGACCGGCAATCGGGGCTAGCTACTTGCAAATCAGACACAGCGCCGTGCGTACAGCTCTTGCATTTTATCACGTAGGTACCGTAAATTGAGTAGAACAATGTCGGGCTGAACACACCAATCATTGCAAAGAGGAGCATGGTTGATGTAACGCCAGCAGACTTGGAGTTGAATCTCTGTGTCTTACGCTTGAGTGCGCCGAAACACATGGAGAGGCCGGGAAGAAAGAGGACGCCAGCTAGGACACTTCCTATAATGCATCCTTCAACCAGCTCGCTTTTGCCTTGGCTTAGGGCAACACAGTAGAACACAACCTCAAATATGGTAGAGAACAAAGCGTTGACAGCAGCGCTGATACCCATGGATGATTGGGTTGAGATTGAAGCCACTGCTTGGCCAATAACATAGGCTAGGGGGATGATTCCCAATAGACTGCCAAAGAAGAACATGCTTGGCGAGAGACTTAGCGAATGGAGGTGAAGACACTTCAGAAGGATGAGCCAATCGAAGCCAGTTAAAGTGGCAATTGTAATGAGGTTAATGAGGACAATGTTGACGCCACCGAAAGAGTACTTCCATGAATTGATATCGATCGAAGTATAGTTGTAGAGCAGTACTATCCATTGTGTCTCGGTGGCCCAAAGTGACGTATTGGAACTGCGTTCAAAGGAAAGATCTAGCGCACGACTTTGAAGATTCCTCAATAGTTTCACCAACATCCGTGCCATTGGCAATGGGAGGACTAACCACCAGCATATGGCCGCCACGATAAGGAAGGTAGGCATGATAACAATATGCAGTACACCGTAGAAGAAGACGCTCTCGGCAGTCCATTGTTTTGACGTAGCAGAAGACTTTCGCAACTCCACAGGCTCTGAATATCCTCGGGCGGATGCCGCGTCTATACTATCTTGAAAGGTGTGATACCTTGTGTCATAGGTCATCCGCGGATAACACAGCGGCTGGTCTTGCTCTGATTCGGCGCAGACTTGCTCGCCTTGATACGAAGTTGAAACTTCTCTTTGGCCCGCTGAGGACTGAGCGTTCTCGGCACTACATCTCACGGGTTTACCGAAAGGAAAAAGGATGTGGCCTGCTAGGTTGCATAAAACCCGGCCATACGTGGGCTGGGTATGAGACCCCGCGAGAGCCAGGCAAATAATCCCAGAGGCCAACACCAGGAGGCTCAACCACCAACCGAATATGATAGTCCAAAGTATGTTGAAAACATATGCCCACTTGCTTACCAAATGTTCTGGAGTCAAAATACCAGCTCCATCATCTGCAAGGTTGTCCTGGTGATATAACGGCGAATTCCAAACCCTGATGCCGAATGGATGTGTTCTGTTGATGGCTTGCTGGCGGTCTTCTTTGACGGGAAATTCATCCGAATCTTCATCTGATAGGCTCTCCACAGTTGCTCTAGCTGGTTGTCCTGTCGATCTGATCCTTCGAAGTTCGCGATTGTGATGCTGTGTTGATGATGGAGCGAAGTTCGAAGGCGTGGACTTTCGGCGAGTCGCACGACGGCGCGTCCGTGGATGTAGGGTGGGAGTGTTATGCTCTGTTTCGTAATCGTCGACATCGAAAGGGAACTGGCATATTTGAATCGTAGGAGGTGGAACATATCGTGGCATAATGCGTGACAGAACGACAGCTGTCGAGAGTGAGAGAATAGATTGGCTTTCGCTACGACTGAACTATCAAAACTTGGTAAAAATCGTAGTGGCCCTCAAGCCTTCAAGTCAATCATAGCGTCACGGCTGCATGTCCATAATTACCTTTATTCCCGTGTTGTCATCATGATCGACCAGGGCACATGCGGATGTGAAGTTTACAACGATCATTAGGTGGGTCAACTGCACTGGTCATTCACTGAACGGCAGCAGATCCGTTGTGCGCAGGTTAAAAAGTGCGATTTTGTGCCAAAATCGGGATAAGCTCGTCAAAGGAATCAAACGGCCAATACGACAGCCTGTTTGCAGATTATCTCTTACAAATCGTGCGTCGACTCACGCGGCTGTGTCATGGACAATGGGAAAACACGCCCTATAGTTGAAGCGAAATGATTACATTGATTGACACGAGCTACCTGTAGAGGGGTGATGGTTGGATTGCTTCACGGATAAAGCAATCCGAGAACAAGATGAACACCCCTGCTTGACTCAGGGCTTGCTCTGGGCGTGGGAAACGTAAAGAAATGACGATGACCCTGGCCATTGTCCCTAGATGCCCCCACACAAGCTAACGCCCTGCATGTGCGTTTCCACATGGTATCGTGGTAGTCTTTGAGCCTAATGACAAGCTGGCAACGGTACCTGGGAGCTACAAAACAGCGCCCGTCAGCCCGTCAAAAGGACAAAAGATCAAACCCAGAACAGCATCGCTTTGGCCCAATTTTTCCCTCTCGTAAAAAAAAAACACGAACAAGCACCAGTCGAGATAAATGCCTCATACACCGTCGCAATGGTCGAGACGAGTCTTTGCATAACTCGGCTTTACCAAATAATCTGTCGCAGGCCTCGCTTTTTGCCGCTTTTTGCCAAGTAACCATCGAGCGAACTCTGAAGCTCAGACTAGGGGTCCATTCACCATCCCTGCTATTGTCCGAAGAGATGGAGGGCGTATGCACCACTCACAAGTGCTGAGAAGCTTGTTTCCGGCGCTAAAAAGCTTGTCTGGAATAAGGCCCCTTTTCGAGTATGCAAGCAACAGTAAAGAGGCGACTCTAACGAATTGATGGTCTTGGCGATTGGTTTGGTATCATGTCTCTCTTCTGCTTTAGTATTTGAAGCAATATGGACATTTGGAAGCTTCTGGTGGTCAAGGAGGAAAAGCAGGCTGCCAGAATCATGATCATGCAGTTTCTAGTCCTGTTGGTTGTCGTCGTTTTGTGTCCACTCACAAAATGCTCAAGCCCAGCCACGCTGACACTGTTGGTTCTCACACCGCTCGTCGCACACCCCCCTTGCGCGTTCAATTGTAGCCCGCAGCTTCGCGGCCGCAGGGCATTGCACAGCACCTTTTGGCGATCCATAAAGCCGGTCGTAAAAACTGCCAAAGCAGAATTGGCGCGTACGTCATAGACTAGAGTCACACTAACTTGACAAAAGGAGACTCGACATGTGATGGAACAGCACAGCCCCAATTCGTGTGTGTTGCGACCAATTCATGCACGCATTTAGCATGAGGAGCATCGGCTTTTACTCAATCAGACTAACTAGCTAGCTGCGACGTCTCTTCTCTCTTTCCTGAAACCCTTTTTTGGCTAGGCCATTAGATGCTGCAGATTGTGGACCGCTGTCGCTATTACCAGAACCTGGTTACAGCTTGTCTAATTGACACAACCGGCAAGCTCTCGCTGGGCCTGTTGTTGGGTGCGCGTGCGACATCAGTACATGCCGAGTAAAACTCAAAGAGTACGACACTGGACTCCTTGAACACCATGACACCTTTTCCAATGGTTGTAATTGTTCCTTCGCTCATTACCATGCCGTTGCACCCGGGGGGCTCTCCAATGACAGCGATAGGGACGATGTGGCTGGGTGTCGATATAGAAAGAGAACACGGACCATGAACCTTGAGAAGGTTTCCAGAGTCCCGGTTACGAGCGATCTGCAGAATGTTAATATATTGGCCTTGACCAAGTTTATATGAAAAACATGCCTTTCCATCTACAACCAGTGATTCCCAAATCGCAAGTCTCGCATCATATAAATTTTGATCGACCCCACAAAGATTCGATATTTGAACGGTGCTAGTCTCTGACCAGACGGCTTTCCAAAGACACGACCTTAATCTCGACACAAGGTTAACATCAATATCGTGTGCCTCCTGTCGGGTCATACAAGGCATGGTGAGTACAGGATTCGATTGAGAATGATGAGAGTTGAACAGAGGTAGCAGCATTGGACATGGACTGTGGTCAATCGATATAAATGTGAACTATGTATTGCGCTGCCTCTGCAAGTGGCAACCGGTATATATTACACCTCAGAATACAGCTTCCACGACGGTCTATTCATGGGTGGGTAAGAGAGTCACTGAACTTGTCTTTCGATATCCCCCAAAAGATCCCAATACCTACGTAAAAGTGGCAATCGAGACCCACAAAGGCGAGGCCAGACTATGCATCGATGCTTCACCCCTCCACTCGGCTTTCCTGCTCTCTTCCGCGGCCAAGTTCATGGCCCGACCTGGCTATGGAGACAAAAACGCCCCCAGTCTGGGAGAACATCAGTAATGGCTTGCTGGGTAGGGATCAACACTGAATGTAACTTACCCAAAAATGACATAACAAGCACACATCAACGCGCCTTTCAAACCACTTGTCTTCAGATTCGAACTTCCGTCATTGAGAATGAGCAAGTTGACCAAGAGCACTGTCCCTGCAAGTGTCACCATCTCGAACGTGTTAAAGGTAAGGTCCAAGTTCTTCTGCATTGCCCATCCTGCCATGACAGTCAAAGGCGAGATGCAAAGGGCAATCTGAATGGCTGAGCCGACTGCAACAGCAATAGCAAGGTCGAGATTGCCTCGAATAGCTACTGCTACTACAGTGACATATTCAGCAACGTTGCCCACGATTGGGAGAATGACCAGCCCGATGAGTCCCTCGGATAAACCACCTTCATGTGTGATATCGTCAATGGTGCTGACAAGGAACTCGCCACACATTGACATCAATACCGAAGTGATTATTAGCATCGCGACAGAAGCTTTCCAGTCAGGCTCTACTTTTTCATCGTATGGTTGGTGATGCACCAATTGATCCATGCTGACGCGATGTTCCCGGAGACGGTGAATTGCGGTAGTACGCCGTCCTTCACGGCTCATAGAAGAGTCGCGACTTTGAAATCCCCTGCTGCTGGTGACTGAGAGGGAACGAGAGGGTCTTGTGGAATTCAGCAGGGGTTGGTAAGAGTTGGGTCGGGAGAAGCTAGTGCGGCTTGTTTCTCCGCTTCGACGACCTCGATCGACCATCGAGTCGCTGGCATCGACTGGTTCAATGGCGTCCAACTCAGCAACGTCGTTGAGTTTGTAGATTGAGTCAGCTCTACGCTCCCGGCTGTGATTCTCCGCAAAGCGAATTGTGCGGGAGGGCGGATGTTGCGAGGTTAAAGAACTGGAACGGTGTTCAAGAGGTACATGAGGGTGGCTGATGGTTGAACCATTCTCAAGATCACGATCCTGTGTTCCTGCTTCGTTGTCTTTTGTTGAACGAGATTTTATCTCGTGGATAAAATACAGCACATAGACAAGTAGCACAAGCAGTGCTGAGATCCTGCTCATCTTGAGAGCGGCAGTCTTGTTCTTGTCTGTACTACTAAATGTTTGCGCAAAGGCCGTCTATCGACATTAGAAGCGTACATATGATGGATTCAGCATACTTACAGGCATCAACACCACAAATACGGATACAAAAAGTAGACAAGCGAGGAGTTGTGTCTCAGCTGTATTGCACATGAAATCTACATCAGTCACACCGCTTGCCAAAAGGGCTGAACCCAAGATCAAGAGCAGATTTACAAGCACAGAGCCAAGAATTGAGGCTTGAACTATATAGATTTGGTTGTTCTTGAGGGCGATTCTGTATTGGTTAGGTTTGTTGGAGCCAGATGATGATGTGCATCACTCACACGCTTCAAAACGGTCAGCCTATTCTGAGGATTGTGGAAATATTTGACTTACAATAAAATAAGCTCAACCAAATTACCGAACGTGATATTCAGTAATGCCCCAATCGTGTCACCCGCTTTTGCCGCTATGATCTCCGTTGCGTCCGTGAGTAGGGCGGACAAGGGCACGATTGCTATGGCGTTACATATAAATGTCAACAATGGGCCCGTGTTGGCCATGTACGAAACTGTACCAGCAACAACAAAAATGAGAAGACAGTTGACCCAAGAGGATATCAACATCTTCCCAAGTGATGTTGTGAAACAGGTTTGCGTCGCGCATCCTTCCTGATCGCAGAGCGATGGCATTGTTATGATCGGTTCGCGACGATGTAAAATCTGACGTGCGGCGTTATTAATAGATTGATATACATTTCGAAGGGATGCTGGTGTTATCAAGTACGTCAGTAAATCCCTTGAATGATTCAATTCAGGTATTGTCACCTTGGGCTTTGCGCAGCGTATTCCACAAGTTGCGCTGGAACCCCGATTCAGTGATAGGTGTTACCATGGACAGACTCTCGTGGGAGACACTGTTGCAGAGAGGGTCCTCGTCATCGCTGGTTTCTGAGACCGAAGAATCGTCGTCTGGGAGACTGGTCTCGAAATTTGATGAGACTGGATCCATAGAAAGGTCTAGTATAATCTCTGAAATAAACTGAACCTTAAAGTGTAAAGTTTGCGACTGTGGATATACAGGGTGCGTAAGAACTTTGGTGGTTGTCCAGCCCAGCATACAAGTAAACTCCCTTCTCCAAAGTAAGATGAGGGATTTCCGACTTCGAGCTTGATCAGGGGACTCTGTCATTAGACTCAGCACTGATCTAGATTACATGTCTCGACCATTCTCTTGGTTCTTGGTACAACGTATTACCAGCGTTTCCCCACCACGGAAATTAGCAGTGACTGCTTGACATGCGGTGTTTGACGCAGGGAGTGAAGCCTCACTGTTTGGACCAGCGCTTGGCTGCGGCAAAGCAGACGCGCTAGGGGAGATGCCTCTCATAGCCCCATCTTTCCTATCCGGCAACAGTCGCACGACAAGGGGCTTGAGAAGAGACAAAAGAGGCCTCTTGAGCGGTCTGTCATGGTCCATGTCTGTTCAGGTGTCGCACACCCCCTCCCCTACATGCCAAGCGAGATCAGAAAAAAGCTTGGATTTTTAATGTGGTCCTAGAAAATGCTTGTTTTGTACTGCCGAGGCGCTTTGACCTTTTGACAAGTCGATTTCTGTCCTTTTGTGTGGAGTTGACACCCCCAGATGGAATGACTTTCGTTTCATTGGTCAAGTCGTAAGAATTGAGAGTCGGGGGCAGGGATAAGTCCCTCGGTTGTGAGGGAAGCATTTGCCTGTCAGTCAGTCCTTTCAGTACCCCCACTACTGACTCGGATTACTCAAAATGTGTTTCTCTTCGTTGAGAGGACTTTTAAGATAAGAGGCATCTCATGATAACTCTTCTTCGTCTCGACTGGTTAGTGTTTTGATCTGTGTTTGATGTCTACCACTATTCTTCCATGTTCCAACGCCAGGTCAAGTACAGCCATCGCCGCTCCCGCGCTGTCCCAATGGGAATTCCCATCATAAACCATCATACACCTTCAAAAGTAGCCCAGTATTCAGCTGAGCAGCCACAAGAAGACCTTGTCTTTGTGGCGGAAGAAGAAAACATCTTCCCATACTTTTGGTAAGTCACAATCACAGCGTGAAGGATGTAGCTGACCTGGTTCACGCACCAGCATGACATGCGAGAAGGAGTTCACCCCTCGCGATCATCAACTGCTCTACTGCTCTGAAAAGTAGGGCTCATTCCAAGGACTTATCCGTCCCCCCACGTTTGACGTATACTGTGACCACTGACACCGCTGACAACCCTTCCAGCTGTCGAAAATTCGACCAAGAGACATGCCCAAAGTTGACGCGCTCCACGTGCTGCACCAGCAAATGTGTAGACAATCTCCCGTTCTACTCTGCATCGGTCCCTGCACCCAAGGATATTGTTCCCCGTGCATCACCAACGCGGACTGCGATTGGTTTTCCCGTAGTCGCCGGCGATTCAAGAAGAGCTACCAATAGTGGCGCAGCATATACGACATGTTGCAGATCTGCATCAGCTACTCTAAACGTGGCTTCCAGGACAGGATATGCTTAATATTATAAACATTTAAACGGGCCGTTGTAACCTAATGTCGGTGTGGGATAATGGAGGCGTAATCAAGATCAAGATATCGTATTATAGTTACTAAAGTTTTACAATCAAGCACACTGGACGAACTCTGAACATAGCTGTACTACCGTATCATCTCAACAGCTTGCAACGTGACTGTGGAGATAAGCGTATAATCCTATCCGCTTAGAAGGTTTGATTACTGTGATCTAACTGTCAGTAGATGATTAGGCGAACTACCCGTGCCCACTGCCCTATTGCAAGTAGTTGAGAAGATGCGGGGGTAGCAAAAGGCGATATCAGGTCAACATCATGACATGAACAACAAAGCAGGTAAGGCTCTGTGATCCCAAAATATGGAGACAAACAATAAGGGAATAAGCAAAGAAAAGCCCTTACGTAGTGGAATATAGTGAACAAGCCCCACGTGCCCAATCTCTAACTTGTTGAACCAGGCTGCACTGACTGAGTGGTTTGTTTGTATAAAATACCAACCGACTTAGCCGCTGAACATGTCTTTTTCTTTTTTCTCGGTCGAGGCTAACCGAAAGGTGAATGAATGGGCCACGGTTTGCTGACGACTCCAAGCCCTGGCTTTGACACCCCATGGGCGTGGCTCACTCTACTCTTATTCCCGCGCCCCAACCCCCACCCCTGGACTGAAGCACACTGCCGAAGACGGCTGAGTTGGAGGGGCCCTGCTCGATGGACTAACTAGACGATGACAGCACGAGGAAGCTCCAGACAAGTCAGATGCGCCAATTTAGGGTACGGGCTGAGCCAGGCACGGTTTTATTTCTACCAGCTCGAGTCTCCTCAGTTTCCAACACTTCACTCACTTTCCTCCTACTCCTTCTTCCTCCTCAATTGTTCTGCAGTCTTGCCGTGTTCCCTTCCTGACTCTTTGTCTGTCATATTCCATCTGCCATGGACCCTGATGAGAAAGCCGCGACCGCCAAGGTCGGTGAGCGCATCAATTGGGAAGACGACGATGAGGATTTGCGCAGATCGCGCCATCGTCAGCGACGCGCATCTCGTTCTCGCTCTCGTTCCAGAGGGTCTATGAGTATACACCGCGCCAACTCGATGAACCGCGGCGACCCAAGTCTTGCCCTGCCCGTCACATATCGTACCGTGTAGGTTCAAACGTCTTGGTCTTTTGGACATTGCGCTTACACCCTGCACAGCTCGTTTGACATCGAAGAGTCCAAAGGCAAGGAGCTTGCGGAGCTCGCCAAGGCAAAGGATGTTACCACCAAAGGTGAGCCAATACTTCTGTGTTCCGAACTAAAGAAAATGCTGACTATGGCGTGTGTCAATAGCGTTGACGGACCTCGAATGGCATACCATTTCCACTATCGACGTCGAGAAAAGGCTCACAACTTCAATCAATCAAGGTCTTTCCAGCGAACAAGCCAAGAGAAGGCAGGCTGAATATGGCAGAAATGCTCCTTCGCCTGCCAAGACTCATTGGTTCAGAACAATCTTTCTGTACTTCTTTGGTGGTTTTGGAAGCATTCTTCTCACGGGATGTATCCTCGTGTTTATCTCTTGGAAGCCTCTGGGGGAACCCCCCGCGGTTGCTAACCTGGTATGTGCCCGCATCTGTCTTTCCTCTCATACCCTCTCTTCACAAGGAAACATCACTGACCAGTCTGGCATTCTAGGCACTTGCTATCGTCCTCCTCGCCGTTTTCTTCATCCAAGCTCTCTTTAACATGTTCCAAGACTGGTCCACGTCACGTACCATGTCCTCAATCAAGGCAATGCTACCTGAAGAAGGTGACGTGATTCGCGATGGCCAGCTCATCCACATGAGTGCCGCAGATGTCGTCCCTGGAGATGTCGTCCGTGTCAAAGCTGGCAACAAGCTTCCAGCGGACATGCGCCTTGTCGAGGTTTCGTCTGATGTCAAGTTTGATCGTTCCGTGCTTACTGGCGAGTCAAAGCCTGTGGCTGGAACTGTTGACCACACCGATACGAACTACCTCGAGACGCATAATATTGGACTTCAGGGCACTCACTGCATTCTCGGATCTTGTACTGGAATCGTTGTTGCGACTGGTGACAAGACTGTGTTTGGACGCATCGCGAGTCTTACAAACGAACCCAAGGTCAAGATGACGACCCTTGAGAAAGAAGTCTTGTACTTTGTTATTATCATCGCCAGTATCATGATTGTCATGATAGCTATCGTCTGCATCATCTGGTAAGTCAACAACTGTTACCCAGGGAAGAATGGTCACTAATATTACAATAGGGGAACCTTCTTGAAGAGCAAACATCCCGATTTCATCAACGTCCCAACCCTCATTGTCAATTGTGTCAGTGTCGCTATAGCGTTCATTCCCGAAGGTCTCCCTATCTCGATTACCGCTGGTCTCACCATCACTGCCAATCTGATGAAAAAGAACAAGATTCTGTGCAAGTCTCTCAAGACTGTCGAGACTTTGGGATCGGTCTCTGTTGTTTGTTCAGACAAGACCGGTACCCTCACCACTGTTGGTACAATCCTTCTTTGTATCAATTTCTGTTCTGACACTTTCATAGGGCAAGATGACAGTCTCTGACTGCGCAATCGGTGGTCTCAACATGGTCGTCGAGGATGCTCGTGCAAAGATGGGGCTATCCAAGTCTTCGCCACACCCTATCGTCCAGCTCAGAGCGATGGCGGCTCTATGCAATGCCTCAGAGTTCGATGCTGCTACCATGGAGGCGCCTTTGGCTGAAAGGAAGATCTTTGGTGATGCCACTGACCAGGCCATCCTCCGATTTGCCGAGTTTGTCGACACTAGCAGTGTTTCCTACCTACGCTCTTGCTGGCGAAAGACCTACGATCTGGCATTCAACAGCAAGAACAAGTTCATGATTCGTTGCTTCTCTGTTGCAAGATCTGAAGGCATTTCTCATACTCTCAGCAAAGACTCCAACTTTGACGCCAAGGATACGTAAGTATTGCGATCTATTGCACGAACCACTACTAATCAGCATGTCTAGACTTCTCACAATCAAAGGCGCTCCTGATGTCCTCATTGACCGGTGCAACTACTATGTGTCGGAGCACTCTGAAACTGTTCCCCTCAATGCTGCCATAAGAGCCAAGCTCGAGGAGCTCAAGAACATGTACTCCAGCCAAGGCAAGCGATGTCTTCTACTTGCACGCAAGGTCGTCAAGAGCGGCAACCTGCCCAACGATACTGAGGGCACTGCGTTTGAGAAGGCCATCACTGATGAATCCAAATCTGGTCTTATCCTGGTCGGATTCGTAGCCATTGTCGATCCTTTGAGACACGACATTCCTCATGTTGTTAGCACTCTTCGGGGTGCTGGTATCCGAATTGCAATGGTAAGCATTGTCACTTCTATATCCGAAGACAATACTAAGTGAATGATAGGTTACTGGTGACTTTGCTCTCACTGCTCTAGCCATTGCCCGCGATGCCGGCATCGTCACCTCCCACGCTGTCGACGACAGCAAGGCCCTCCACCGATTCGCCGATGGCAACAGTACCGAGAGTCCTATATCTTCCAAGAACAAGGAGCAGCCTACCATTCATTCTGGTGCAATCATCCTCAGTGGTCCCGAGCTCATGACGCTCAACGAGCACCAATGGGGTAACTTGACCCGATACGAAGAGATCGTGTTTGCGCGAACAACACCTGAACAGAAACTCCGTATTGTACGCGAGTTCCAGCGCAACAGTGTCGTAGCCATGACTGGTGACGGTGTCAATGATGCTCCATCTCTCAAGGCTGCTGATGTTGGTATCTCCATGGGCAGTGGTTCCGACATCGCAATGGAGGCTGCTGATATGGTTCTTCTGGATACTTTCTCCTCCATCATTGTCGCTGTGCAGTACGGCCGCGTTGTGTTTGACAACCTCAAAAAGGTAAGAAACTATTTTTCATCTGCAGTGACCACCAAAGCTTACAGACTATAGGTCATTTCTTATCTCTTGCCCGCCGGTTCATTCTCTGAGTTCTGGCCCGTCATGGCCTTTGTTGCCTTTGGACTGCCTCAAGCTCTTTCATCGTTCCTGATGATCATCATCTGGTAAGCGCTCCATCATTATTTCGTAACTTGTCAGAACCATACTAATCCATCGCAGTTGTTTCACTGATTGCGCTGCTGCCACAATGCTCTCATATGAGAAGCCCGAGGCGGACGTTCTCACTCGCCGCCCCCGTAATGTCAAGACCGACCGCCTTGTCAACTGGCAGCTCATTTTCCAATCTTATGGCATCAATGGAGTCTTGCAAACAGTTGCCTCCTTTGCCATGTCGTTTTGGTATCTCCAGCGCCAAGGCATTCCGTTTAGCCAACTCTGGTTCTCTTTCGGCAAGATGCCCGATGGCATTGACCCAGACTATTATTTGGCCAAGACCAACGAAGCCTCGTCCATTTACTTTGTCAATCTTGTGGTCATGCAGTGGTTCAATCTCATGGCTACAAGAACCCGTCGCCTCAGTATCTTTCAGCACCCACCTCTATTCAACAAGGATACGCAGAATTGGTATCTATTCCCTGCTATAATCTTCTCCCTCGCTATGGCTATCTTTTGGTTGTATATTCCCCCACTGCAGCCTGTCCTTGGTACGACTGGTGTCCCTGTCGAGCATTGGTTCCTGCCCTTCGCCTTTGGTATGTTCCAGCTACTTTTGGATGAGGCTAGAAAGTATTGTGTAAGGAAGTGGCCTACTGGTCTACTTGCAAAGATGGCTTGGTAATCCAGTGGGAATGTGCCAGCCTGCAGAATGCTACAATGTCTTGTGTGGTCCGAGACGGGTCACGAAGCTGCTGGATTAGTGTTAGATGTCAACTAGATTTGTTTTTTATAGTTAATATATTCTTGAGCTACACGAAATATGAATGGAAGTCACAAGACTGGACTCATCATGATCTGTGCTTCTCTTCGCCTCCCCGTCAAGATGAGATAGCTTTACGCCTATCAAAGCACTGTCGCATCATTCTCAATAGTAGAGTCAGATTTATCGAAAAAATATAACTAATCAAATAGACCTGGGTGCGACTGGACCAGGCGCTGCAACCATAAGTACTTTCAATAAGTGCCTTTCACTATATTGGTCTCCATCAGTGTATTGGAGATCTGATCGACCCTCGATATCTTTAGTAACAGCCTGACCAGGCAATGCTGCTTTCTCGTTACTGGTATGATATAAGACTGTCGTCATCGACTCTTAACTGGACGGCTCCCTGAAATGGAACAGAAAAGTCTTCAGCATCAAAGATATGACGTACATATCCATAAAATAAACTACACATAGTTACATCGGCAATGCCGCGCCTGTTCGGCAGTTCAGTAGCCTGCAGAGATCTCAAATGTTTAGTTCAATATGGGGTATAGATCGCCACCATTCCTTGATCCTGGAAAGATGCGGCAAAAGTTGATACGCGGAAAGAGGAATAGATTATTTCTACCCGAAAAGGAATTCAGGTCTTAGTTTTACTCTCCTTCACTGCTCGTCAATCTTCAGATAGAAGACATACATTTCACTCCAAGTGGGAAACACCGGTCTTCTGTGGACGGTTGAGACTTCTGCGGGCAGTCTTACTTTTTTTAGGCCGTAGAGCTTCCGAAGACATCCTCTTCTCGGACAGCCAATCATAAGAGTGTATCTTGTTGAGTGAACAGTAATCAGAGGAAGAGGCACACTTCATAGAGCCCTACAGGACTTGCAGGGTCTCAAATGATCGAGATTAGGAGTGGATCTAGCAAACAGAGGCAAGAAATTGAGCGGAATATTCGGTGGAAGTCAAAAGTCACACAGTTGAAGTTTGCACGACTCTTTTAAAACTCCAGTTTACTACGATTTCATTTGACAGTTTATGATCCTCTTGTATCAAACTCGAGTAGCTTATACAGATTCCTACCCTGCAGCCATACAAGCCTGCAAGACCGTGATCATGGGACGACGCGCTCCCACCAGAATGATGCCGCCACAGGGGTGTGATGTGTCCTCACACAGTCACAGTCAGGGCTCAGGCTTTGGTGTATATAAGACACGTCTCCCTCCTCTCAAACTCCGTCAGACCTGACCCTTCATTTAATGATCAATGGCCGTTTGTTTCTGATTGCATGCAGTCAAAGATTTGGCTGGCCACGTTCGCTGTCTAACAACTTGGATCAGTCATAGATGTATTTAACTTTCTACACTCACTCCAACGCATCATCACCCGGCATCTCCGTTGATTGTTTTCAGAATTGACTACATGTTGATCATAGCGAGGATAATTTCAGGAACGCACGAGGTGTTCAAAACCTGCAGTTGTCAGGCGATCCCGCAGAAATTCCACGTGCGGCCTCGGTCGCCGCATCCCGGGCGGAGCCGTGGGGACGAAGCGGCATAAGCGGCGAAGACGGCACTCGCGCCGCGGGTTTTGCTGCGGCACAAGCCCACCCGAGTCTGAAGAATCATGCGACAAGATGACATGAGGAATCTGTTCGATGCGGTATCACCCGGTAAAATTTGTAAACTCGTCCCTTTATATAAACATGCTTGCCAGTGGCCGGGTAGTTGGTGCCATTCAAACACACTCCTGCACACACTCTTATCCACCCAAACACTACTCCCAGTCAAGCATCCAATTGCTTCTTATCTTATCATTATCTCTTATCAGTCTTCTTATCCTCATCTCTCATCATGAAGATTCTCACCAAGGAAGAAGAAGAGGCCCACTACGCTGAGGTTGTCAAGGGCGGTCTCATTGGAGGTACTCTCTTCCTCGGTCTCGGTACCGCAGGTGTTGTCTTTGCTTCCAAGCGTTATCCCACCTTCCGAGGCCTTACACTACCCTTCCGAGCATTCCTCGTCACATCAACAGGCACATTCGGTGCCATTGTCAACGCGGAGCGATGGAGTATTGCGCATCAAATCGCCCAGGATCCTAAGCGAAACTACCAAGACGAGGCCGCTCGTACAGCACAGCTCATCCGCGAGAATGAGTCCAACTACGAGCGCTTCAAGACATACGCCAAGGAGAACCGGTACCAGATCGTGTTCCTTTCGTGGTTAGCGTCCATGGGCGTCGCCTTCGCCATTGTTAGCCGCCAGCCCATGAACACCGCCAACAAGATCGTGCAAGCCCGTGTGTACGCCCAGGGCTTGACACTGGCTGTATTGTTGGTGTCTGCTGTGTTTGAGATGAGAGATCTCAAGAACGGCGACAGCAGATGGCAGATTATCCGATATCAAGACCCCAATGATCCCACAAAGATCATTGAGAAGAAGATTCACAGGGAGGAGTACGAGGGCCAAGATCTTTGGAAGGGTAAGTCACCTTGCTTTAACATGTTGTACCATTACTAACGAAATCCAGATATGGTTGCCGCTGAGGAGCGAAGACTAGCGCAAAAGAAGCAGAAGACCGGACATTAGAGAGTGATTGTTGCGTGTCGATTTAAAAATGTAATATTGCATTAAGTGGTTTGGGAATGGCGTGTTAGCTTGGGTAGACATCACGGCGCATTTTCTTTTTGTTTGAGTTTGGATGGAGTATCGATACGAAAAATACAGTTATAGCACAATGTCAGTCACATTTACACTATACATCTGAAGCCATGTGTCACCTTGCGTAGTCTCTTTGGCTTCTATTTTGAAGTTCCATACAACGAGATGATTTGGGCTTACCAGGTGCCACTACCCTGTACGTCTGTTACAGTCAAATACCACCAACATTTGAGCTGGAGTCAAGTTAAAGTCGAGCCAGTCGGCAACATGACGCTAAGAATAAGCATTACAAAGTAAAGATATGGAATTGAAACCATTAAACATTCGCATTATATTACTTATCATCAATCTTCCTTGTGAGCTGATGGGTCATATCCCCATAGTCTCTTCCTCTCTTGACCCCACCACTTGGACACTGCATCTGCCTCAGCCGCCCATATCGCGGCTTCTTCTCCGAACTTGTTCTCAACAGCAATTGTGAGTAGTTCCAGTGTCCAATTCTCCAGTGGTTTACGCTCAAGAGGGTCGTTCTTGAGATCGGTGAATCTATATTGGGTCGAGTCATCCAACGGGATGACGATGCGCCACGGGGCATCTGCAGATGTCATGGACAACATGCTGGCTCCGCCATTAATGATGCCAAAGTTCCAAGCTCGGCGACCGTTATGGACGGGCTTATAAGGGCGGATAAGGGATTGACCTTCGTAGTCTTGGATAAGGTCCGAGGCGGCGTTTTGGTCCTTCTCGTTGAGGGAGCCGGTGTTGATAAGGAGGTCGAGGATTGTGGGGAGGATGGATAGTGATGTTGCGTTGGCGTTGTATTGAACTCGGGGGATATGGGGGTGGCGGAAGGTAATTGGCACGCGGAAGTTGCTGACATGGCCATTCTCGTAAGTACCAATCTTGGACTTCTGGTCCTCCTTGAAGGCCTGGCCGTGGTCTCCGACAAACACAACCAAAGTCTCGTTGGTCAAGCCGTACTCGTCAAAGGTCTGGAGCAACTCGCCTAGCCAGGCATCGGTAAATCGAACAGCATTGAGATAATTGTTAAAGTCCTCGTGCCATTTCATCTTTCCATCAGTCTTGAGGTAGTCGGCCTTCTCAAATGACTCAGGCACACCCCAGGGATGATGAGTCGTGCTGGTAAAATGCGAGAAGAACATGCGCTTGCCTTCGTCCTTGACCTCCTTGAGGTAGTCGTGAATGTGAGACTTGAGGGTTGTCTCAGCGAAGCCGAAATAGTTAATCTCCTCGAGGTCTTCGTTGGGCTTCTTGTCATCCTCCAGTACTTCTTTGGTCACAATGTGCTCAAAGCCAATCTTCTTGTCAAACTTGTCCTGTCGGTCGTAGCCGTCGGTGATGGACTGGAAAAAGGCAGGGTACCATTGCTGCTCCAAAAAGTTGTTGGACTTCTTGTCCTTCTTGATCTTGTTGAAGAGGTTCAGAACCTGAGGGATGCAAGGCTGGTAGCTGTCTGTCTCAGACTCCTCGAAGCCATCGACAGGCATAGACCAGGCACCACAGTGGATGGCTGCCATGCTCTTGAACGACAGCGATGACGTCGTGAAACCACCCACGACATTAATTCCGCCGAATCCTTCCTCAGTTGTATCGTTCCATTGCGGCGTCGCTACGTGTTCGAACTTGGAACCGTCCTTCTTCCTCCAGTTCCCTGACTTGCCTGTAAGTCTTTCGGCGACGGGACTGAGGTGGGACAGCATGGCGTTAACCTCGTCTACGTCCTCACCCTTGTGCGACTTGAGAATGAGCTTGTGGTAGTCGGAGCCCTGCTGCAGAGGGAAGAGTTCCTCTCGGTAGCTCTCCATCATGATGAGTGCCACGTGCTTGATCTTGACGTCTCCGCCGCTGAGGGTATCGCGTAGCACTTTGAGAATATCGTCGTCGAGGTTGGAGATCTTCATTGGGTCGAGTACAGGGTTGTAGAAAGAGCCGTCGGCTTCGGTGGCTACACATTCATTGGTCGACTTTGCGTCGGGTTCTTGGACGGTGTCGTTATCCTTGGGAGCCCATTTGGAGAATCCGTTGGGTAGGTCTGCGGGCAGCCACTCGGGGACTGTATTTCGGTACTTGCGTGCAGCTTCACCGTTCTCACCGGGAGTCCAGCCAGGGAAACGTCCGCTAGGGTCCTCCCACTTATCCGGTGTGATGAGTGCGGTCAATGGCCAGTTGCCACTGACTACGTTACACACTTGGGCAGGTGACTTGAACATGTCGAGCATGGCGCTAGGGAGTGTCACAGACATCATTGTATAAGGAGCCGCAGGTCGCAAAGCCGTGGTGAGGAAAAGGAATACGGATACAATGGCGAGGATGATCCACGTTCGGGGCTTGGTTCGTGTCTCTTCGGGAGAGTCGTCTTCGATGAGTCGGGCGCCTTCCTTGGCGTTCTCAACATCATCGAATTCGCTATCGGATTCGTATGTGTCGGACTTTGATGAGGATGATTTACGACGGTTTCGAATGGCCTGCCAAGCTGTGAAATAGTTAATACTTGTGCGATTACTCACACATAAACATTGAACCTACCATATGTAACGGGTGTTCCAACCGTTGCAATGAGTGACCCGACAGCCCGGTAGACAAACCACTTTGCAACCCAAGCAACAACGACAATAAGAGCTCCAGCTGCAAGGACAGAGTTGATTCCACTAAGCAGAATCTTCATGCCCTTGGCATCGCCAGCGTAGCTCCTTGCCTCTGACCATTTGACCTCGTTACCCGTCGTGTAAAAGAAGCCGAGCTGAGAAGCCGAGGCGCCCAAAAGAATAAGTCTGCAACAATCAGTCCCTGATCAATGTCAATCCAGACAAATCCAGTAAATGCGACTCACGAGAAAATGCAGCCCAAAACACAGGCTCCCACACCAAAGATGCCTTTCTTATGTCGCAGCGCCAGGCGCGACACGTAAATGACTAAAATATCGGGAAGAAGAAGCGAGGGCAGGAAAAGAGCGAGAGCGCCAGGCGAGACGGTCTTGGCGTGGATGGAAAGGTGGACCAATTTGGTAAAGGTCAATGAAACAAAGATTGTGGAAAAACAAAAAGGAACGAGTGTCGCGAACATGATGGGCGCTTTCCTCTACTCTACAACCAACTGTTAATTACACAGAAAGAAAATAAAGAAGAGGCTGTAAAATGGGAGAGAGAGAGACCATGGAAAGTTGAGATCCAGGAAAGCCAGCATGAGCAAGCAAAAAGAGAAGCAGACGTCAGATCAGACAGGGGCAGAGAGGAGTAGGCTCCAAGTCATTAAAAAAAGAACCAGACCGAAATCTTAGTTTTACGTTACGGATACCGGAACCCCCTAAATTAACTGGCACTACAGAGTACTCCGTACTGACCTGTGGGCTCATGAGCTAGGCTGGGTTGGTAGTAAAAACAGCAATTGCTCGCGTGTGCCACAGCTCAGCCCACCAAAAAGATCTAATTTGCTTCGCTTTGCTACGTAACACGGTAGTTTCAGGGGGGGTCTTCACTTGGTCATTAACTGGATACGGGGTCAGCCCCCTAGCACGGCAACTTCTGCATTGGGTCTCTTTGGCTTAGTCTAGAACAAATTACTTTGATTGAGTGGCGGTTTCGAGCCTCGTATTTTTTTTGACTGTCAAGTCTGCCCCAGCATCAACGGTTCCGACTAACCGAGTCCTGGCTTGGTCATGAAAATCGTCTGATTGGCTGTGTTTGGGGGATTTGCAAGTAAGATTGCAAGCCACAGCCAGAACGGCACAGAAACAAGGTCGATCCTATTTTTGTAGTGATTTTCCTCAGGCCAACAGATCCAAGCAAGGATGTAAAGACCGAGCAAGGAAGGTCAGTCACGCGATTATTCCAACAAAAGTCCGTTCTTTCTGCAGTCTGTGAAGCTCATCCAGCGGCGGAGCAGGAAAAAAGCACAGCTGTTTTAGTAGAGGGGCAGTAAGTGGCTTGACGCGGCGCTCAATAGTCAACAACTTTGCCTTTCCCTTGCATCATGGTCTTGTCCATGGCAAAGCAAAACACACTGGTTCTAAAAGACCATAACATGATGAAAGATACGTGCAGCCCTGTCAAGGCCTGTTCGGAAACCTCAGCTCACCTTCCCCAGAAAAAGGAAGCTTCCTTGTTTGTCTAGGCATGGAAAAGTCCCCTCATTGGCTGTTCAAGGGGCCAGAAAAGCCGCTTAGCCGATTCCCTTCCTAATTTTAAGCACCCCCTTTGCTAAAGGGGCTGAGGGTTTGACCAACAGCTAATAAATCATGGAGCTTACGCTAGATTGTAGCTTGTAGCATGTGAGGCATTTCTCTATTGGACGAAATCGGGCGCGCTCCCACAGGATGATGCACAGCCAAAGCATCATTTCCTGTCAAGGCTGATGGGTTTTGTAGAGGCGTCTTGGTTTCTTGGCTACCCCTGAGCGTAGTCGTAGATCGATCTCTTGGCGCCGGGGAGCAAGACGAGACCTTTCTGTCGACCCTAGACGGGCATGTCTACCGTGGAATGCAAGGGCAAGCGCCTTGTCTTTTCCCAGAGACATGAAGATCATCTATCTGTCTTGGACATTGCCAGCGTTGGTCGGATACTGAAAAGATTCTTGAATGCTTGAAGGAGGCTTCCATGCACCTGGCATTGCTGGCAATATTTGCTGACAGGCGGATGGACAGGGTTGCCATTGACTCGCTGG
This sequence comes from Fusarium graminum, assembly GCA_013266165.1. NCBI lineage: Eukaryota > Fungi > Ascomycota > Sordariomycetes > Hypocreales > Nectriaceae > Fusarium > Fusarium graminum. The sequence goes on from JAAGWP010000479.1 coordinate 23,468, forward strand.
CTAAGAGCTACCCGGAGTCCAAATTTAGCATTCAGCGACGCTTATTTCCGCCTTCTTCAGCGCCATCAAAGGCGCTGTGGTTACCCGCCATCCTGCGCCAGAAAGTCAAATCGTCGACAGTACCCACAGTGACGGTCAAAGTATAAATCCTTTACAACAAGATGACGGGCCACAAACAAAGCAATCGTCAAAAATTGTAGATTTACCGTGGTGGAGTCGAAGCAAGGGCGCTGACCGATTGATCCGATCCGCTGTTGCGTATAGAGCGTCAGCAAGGAGTCAAGGGCTCAGATTTGCTATACGAGCGGTAGGATTGAGCCGCTGTAGCCGACAGGGTAAGAAATCGACTTGTTTCACTCCGGCAGTCGACAAGCGCAGGCCAAGTCACAACAGGTCGCGGCCCTTTTTGCTATCCTACGACCACCATTGACCGTGTATCATTGTCCGTCATTGGTTGAGAAAGGAACAGTACGTTCCAAGTGTGAATGGTCAAAATAAAATAAAAAAAGGATAAAAACGAACGATGTCAAAATTAGTTTTTACCGACGAGAATGGAATGAACCGCGAGTCGAGAATCACTTCTCTAACTACATTCAACGTGGAAAGACTCGATACCTCGGTTCAGAAGCTTTTACCCCAGACTTTCCAATCCATCGCAAGGCCGGTGTGCAACCTAGTTTACAAAGCCAAGTGGAGGGTTACCCGGCTACAACGGCTGGTCGAGGTTGCGTACGCTCAAGCCACGTTTGCTGTTGAAGATCTTGGGCCTATAAAGAGAATGATGGACATATGATCGGCTGTCAGCTTGGCCGGTACAAAACTATGTCGCAGATGGTGTCCGTTTGCCCGTTTTCGTGGCTCAACCTGCCACCTCAACGGCATTGTTTACACTTCGATGTCGTCAAGGCAATCGGAAATCAAGGCTGGTTGGCAGTTGGCGGAAGCATCTATCTGCTTTTCTTGGATTACCGAGGATTAAACAATCAACGCTTCACCGCTGACCGCACTTGACATGAATCGCGCTCTCGAGCATCTGGACCATCTTGTCTGTCGACGCTGGAATGTATTTTTTGCAAATATTGGTTAACCCTAGGCATGTGGCCGTTTAACGACTAGTTGCGCGGTCTTGTAACGGAGGCTTGGCGCCACGTTGTAGGTGCAGTAAACAGTGAACATGTTAAAGCCACCTGGTTGTTCAAAAGATCCCCATGCTCTAGGGTATCCCGATATGACTTGTTCTCGATCGCGTTGCTTTTAGTGTAGTCTATTCGATCAGCTTCCGAGCCAATCTTCTGGCGGCTGGTGGAGTTAATTCATCAATAGTCGATGTCGTTTGAAGCAGCTTTGGCCTTGTGAGCTAGACAAGCTTTTTTTACCGTGTTCTTTTCAACATTTAAAGTCAGTGCGCAACAGTTGGACGAAATTATTATTTGCATCGTTACATAGAGCAGAATTTCTCGAGTCACAAATTGATTTGCTGAGCAAGGCAGATATTGGATCATAGTGGGTCCAAATGAACAAAGCATCGTGTATGGTTCCACGAGTGCAGACCCAGTAAAAAATGATACCATCGCGGAGCAACGCAAAACACCATCACCATCAGATATTCATCATTTGCTGTCCGTATCCTCAAACTCCAGGTTGACTTTACTTCCAATCGTACCTGTTCTACCAACCTAATATGACTGTCCAAAAAGTCGCGGTCGCCGGTGTGAGTTAAACCCACCCAAAAGGATATGACAAAAGTCTGACGAAATCCAGGGTTCTGGCCTTCTCGGCTCCAAGGTCGTGACCAGTCTTCTTAACGCCGGCTTCCAAGTCACAGCTATCACAAGAAACGAATCAACGGCGACATTTCCCGACAATGTGGTTGTCAAGCGTGTCGATATCACATCAGTCGACTCAATCAAGGAAGCACTCATCGGGTTGGACGCTATAGTATCAACAGTAGCAACTGCTGCAACAGGAAATCAAAAAGTCATCATTGATGCGGCTATTGCTGCGAGAGTGCCTCGCTTTATTCCATCCGAGTTTGGAATACCTTCAAGAGAAAATCGCGACACAAAGATTGGCAGACTTCTTGCGGCCAAGGTGAAAAACACTGATTATTTGATTGAACTCGCTGAAAAGCACGATTGGTTTTCGTGGACTGGACTTTCAAGTGGTCTATTCCTCGATGCGGTACGTGGACTTGAACCCAGAAGAATGATGCCATTTTCTTACTCAACCATAGGGACTTCGCAATGAGAGAGCCTTCGTCAACGTCAAGGACCGTAAGTTCCGACTCGTCGACTCAGGTAACGAGCCTTATTCCACAAGCACTCTCACCTTCATTGGAGATGCCGTAGCTGCCATTCTCAAGAAGCCCGAGGAGACAGCGAACAAATATCTCAACATCGCCGGCGTCACCACCACCCAAAACGAAGTTCTCAAGATTGTCGAGCACATCACCGGGGACAAGTTCGAGGTCTCACGTGTCAGCAGTGCTGACCTTGAGAAAGTTGGAGATGAGAAGATTGCTAATGGGGACTTCAGTGCTTTTGGTGACTACCTGGAACAGTTCTTGTTTGCTGATGGAGCCGGTCACTCACTCGTTGGTGACAATAATGCGATTGAGCTGCTTGGTCTTGAGGAGGAAAGTCTAGAGGAAGTGATTAAGAGCGTGGTGGCTGAATTGAATTAACAATAATCGCATCGATGTAGTCCTTGGTAGACCAATAGACCGGCGTTATATGAGACTCATCCTCTTCTCTGCAAATTATTTCCAGAATCTTCAAGTTGCACCTTTTCGATACAAATGTCCAAGTGCATGTCTCATTGTCGCTGAATAGCAGCAAAATGCTCCTGTCTCATGTAACAGCTACCTGCGAACCAAATGATGTTGTTTGCACAATTGTAACACTTATGAACTACACACACTATTCTCAGGAATTCCCTCGCAAACAATCTGCTTCACTTATACGAAATGTTTATGTCTACTGACAAATGTATGCGACTCTTATTTCTTGACGGCAGAGTCAAGGAAGCGAAGAGCGTTCCTCAGACTCTCAACGTTCGCAACCCCGTCCGCATCCGCCTTCTCTACGTCGACATTGCCAGCTCTGACATCAAAACCATGCTCCCCATCTTCCGGAAAATCTTTGACCACTTCAACACCTGCTTCGCGAAGCTTTTTTTCTGCCTGCGCACTGCAGTCCACTGTGACAGCCGAATCGTTTACACCATGCAGCAAGAATGTCGGGGGGAATTTGGCTAGATCACCAAAGGATAGAGGGAATAACCGTCGATGCTCTTCTGGGATGGAATCGATGCCCTTGGAGGCAATCTCGCGGCTCAGCCCGTAGACGCCCGTTATGTAGTCTGGGAAGAGCGCATCAATATGCAAAGCTGATGCCACCTTGAACCTAGGGTCGCTTTCTACGTTCTCTGGTGGGGGGTATGCAGATATCGCCTTTCGACCATCGTTCTCCTTCGGTTTGGGAAACTTGCTCAGGACGGACGACGGATCGAAAGGAGGAGCCCCCCAAATATTAGTTCCAGGTGTCGTGTATCGCGATCCGGCAGCATCCAACATTCCATAGATGGACAGAACTGCGGTCGGCTTCTCCTCCACGGCATTTGCAGTAGCCAGAGCGAGATATCCTCCAGCGCTAGAGCCAGCCAGCAGAACCGAACTGATTCGTCGGCCGATCACATCAGATAGCGAAGAACGCACCCAGTTGTAGGCCTCAACCGAGTCATCCAGAGATGCGTGAGCGGTCGATTCAGGGACGAGGCGGTACTCGGGGCTTACAAAGATCCATTTACGAGCGACGGCAGCATTGAGGAGCCAGGAAGGCAGAAAGCTGTATCTGTCGCCGACGATCTTGTGTGCTGTTAGATGAGTCCATAAGATGGAATGACTACATACCAGAAATCCACCATGGATATGGATGAGAACAGTACTCGGCAGGTCAATTGTTTCTTCAGGATAAACGACGTCAAGAAGGATGTCGCCATCGGGCCCTGATTTGAAGGCGATGGTTTGGGATGTGTAACCTTCAAGGTTGGAGAACGGGAAAGCGGCCATCCTGACTCTTGTTGAATCGGCGGATTGAGTTGTCGCTTTATGTGTCTTAGGAAGCACGTCTAAGTAGTGAAAGAACGTGAACTTGGTGGATTAATCATGATCGATATGCTAACGCGGGGCAACTCCGCACAGTGAAGCGATTAGATCAGGCTACGGATATGCTACGCTGTTACGTCATCTCATCCGCGCATCTCGACGAGCTGAGAAGAACAAGATGATATCTATTTTCCATTACAATCATTACCATCTCAGCTCATCATTCTAGTCTCTCGATCGCTCAGGGATTATCGTTTTCAGTTGAAAGTCACTGGTTGATCATTAACTTAAACACTTGTACGTTTTACTATATACTGTCTAATGCACTACTCAAAACCCATCTCATTGCACGACTTAACCACTCCTCATCTGCCCAAGACCAGATCCTGAGCCTCACTCGCTATATGCGCAGTAGTCATAATTGTTGACCTTGTTGCCCGCCCATTCAGGGAATGGCACTGATTTTCCAGAACCTCCAAAGACGGCAAATGTTGCAATAAAGACCATGACCTGAGTACCACCATCGAGGGCCGCGGAGATGAGGTAGTTCCACTTGACGAACCATTGCGGGCGGTACCGACGTAGGTAGAATTGCCCGAATACACCAATGAGGTAGTAGCTAGTGATGGAGGCGTTGAGACCAACAAAGAGATAGCCGAGGTACCAAAGAATGATGGCGCTGTTGAAGTATGGCCAGATCTTTTGTCTGGGGAAGAGACGGTGCATGATGTAGAAGGGCAAGGGAGCCAGGAAGCCAACTAGGTAGGCAATGGTTACCCACTGATAGCGAGCACCAATTGAGAACATCTTGGGGGCAATAGACCAAGCAATGGCCAGGGTGTTGAACTGCTGAATCTGAGCTCCAGACCAAATGTTGGTACCTTCAGCTGACTTGAGGATTGGTGTTTGGTTATCGACGATGCTGATCATCATGACGTAGTTGAGAAGGGCGCCGAGCACGCAGCCAATGATTTGAGTGGTGAAGGTAGCCTTGGGTGACAGCTTGTTCTGTTGAGCAAGCTTTAGATCGCGGAGTAGAAGGAAACTCTGGCTGAGACCGTTATATGTGTACGATGTGAAGTACATATTGGCTAGTAATGGTTAGTCTATGAACACCGCACCGGGTTGGGAATCTGCTTACCAAGTGGACGGCCGGGAAACATATAGCCAGCCAGCATTTGAAAGATGGGCTGTAGGTTGAATCCGAAACCGGTCATGGCGTACTGAGCACCGAAGAAGATGAGGAAGACCGTAAGAAGCAAAGAGGCCAGGATGAAGCCCCACCATGGAAGTGTTGACTTCATCACGTACAGGCAAACCAGACCAACAATGAAGCTGGCAGCAAAGACGAGGAAGTACCAGCTGTTGGGAACCTCGTCGTAATCGAGCATGAGCTTGTAGTGAGGGTCGATGGTGGGATCATCACGAAGCTTAGTCTTCTCCTCCTCCGTGCGACCGCCAGCCTGCCTCCAGAAATAGTATGTCTCGGGGCGCATCGCCTTCCTCAAATTGGCCTTATTGATCCAAGACCATCCGACGCTGATCTCAGCATAGTTCCAGAGGAGCATATGAACGAGGGTGGCAGTGAGACCGGCGTTGGAGGTGATGAGGTAGTTGATGTATGTGGCTGTCAGATGAGGAAGACCGGCCTTGTCAAGAGCAGCCTCGTTGATTCTGAAGTCGGAGTTCATGATCGCTGTCTCGTTGTAGGGGACGTGGTTTGTCGGGGTGGAGCTTCCGTCGTAGAGAAGCTGGGCCATGAAGGGGAAATCCTTGGCCCGCCAAATGTTGCTGTAGTAGAGGGCCATGGAAAGGATGATACCACCGAGGTAACCGATAAAACTGTTGAACAGGGTCTGTAGTGGCAGGACCAAAGGTGACCCGAAACCAGCGATGTAATTCCAGTCGAAGCAAAGGTTCAGGAATCCCATACCCTCGTTACCTTGCGAACCTCCAAACAGGTTTGTGAAGACGAGATTGTGGCGGTCGATGAGGCAGAAGACGGAGACGGCAGACAAGAGAGGGAAGATGTACTATGGTTGTTAGTATGTCTCAGCAAGGTACATAGAGTAAACTTACCTCGGGGAACCACTCCCAGCAGAAGATGGCGGCAAACACGATCCAAAACACTTGGAATCTCTTCCTTGTCTCGGATCTTGGCTTGTGCAGAGTCTCCATGACAGTTGTGATGGGGAGGTTGGCAGGGTAGAGCATCTTGGTGGGGTACAGCAAGACTGGTCGCATCAGACCCGCGACACCATATCCGATGAGTTGGGAGGATAGAGTGATGAAGATACCGGCAGCTTGGTTGGGGTAACCACCGTACCAGAGCTTCTGGACAGATAGAGCCTCAGTGGAAAGAGCTGATACGGACGCAGCCGAGGCCATGAGAACAGCTGCAGTGTGCTCCTTTCTGTTCCATGGGTGAGGGTTGAGAAAGCGTCCAATGGCGCCTTTTCGGGGGATGATATGCGCCAAGCCTGTGCCCAGGGTCTCGGCGAGGACAGTCAAGAACATGACCGACACATAGACGACCTGGGGCTTGAAGTACATGATCTCTTGAAGAACACCACCAAAGGCGGACAGTCCGATACCTGTGTTGTTAGTAAAACTTCTTTTGGTGGGCAAGTAAATTACTTACCAACAATGAACATGCGCGCTGTCCATGGATTCAAGGTAGCATCGTCGTCGACTTGAATGACATGAGTGACAATGTCCTCGGCGGTCTCGAGAGGTTGAACGGGCTTCGATGAAAGGAACTCGACGTCATCGAAAGCCTTCTCATCGCTGGAAATACCCTTCTTCTCGTCGACAGGATGAATGTCCGTCGATGGAGACGGGCCTTCCCGCTCTGTATCTCTCTTCTCTTGATCGCTCATGATGGATTTAGAGCATGAAACTGGACAACGAAAGAAAATGATATCTCTGAAACACACAACATTTTGGCAGCCGGACAAACATGTTTTGTAGTTGCCCACGGTTTGCCTCTCCCCAAGGTAATGCGCAGCGTTTCAAAGGTTGGAGATGGCCATCGAGGGCATTCCGGGTCTACGGCACGCTATCAAATGGATAAAACGGCAATGGAATCTGTTAGCTGGGTACTTTTCAAAAGAACCAGACGTTGGGCCATGATCGCCAAAAGTCCCCCGGCCATATCTTGTTCCCGGGGCTATTTACAGGTCGGATAGGCGTCATTCCGGGGTTAAAGGTGAATCTCGTATCAATTACTGCCAGAATGTCCCGGCATCGTTACCGAATTGACTTCCAGAAATGGCAACGCGGGACGGGAGTGGCTGCCAGGGACTCGAGCCAGCAATTGCAGAGGAGTGACA